>VDFB02389528.1:0-24377 GCA_007258455.2 Sequoia sempervirens
TTATTGATTGTGGCTTCCAATTAATGAAGGATTTCAGAATCCTGTTGGGGAAGTTGAACCAAAAATTAGAAAGTTGTTTTGAAAGGTGCACTCTAAAAGATTTTGATCTTCGTTTTTAAAGAAATTCTCTCAAGATCTTTGCAGAACATGGCTGGGGTGTGAAGGATATTCTATAGAAGGTTGTGGTATGTTGTCAAATTCAAGAGGTTGGTTATGATTATGCCGTTGTGACAAAGCTAATCTCTGATAATAGGCTCGAGAATCTAAGGGATCTACAGCATATTCATCAGTGAATCCTCTAACAAAATCCTGATATCTATGAAGAAATCCTCGATAGTGAAGTAAGACTTGTCGACTTTTGTACAAGAATTTTCTCTTTTGCAGTGTTTTCTTGTATCCTAACAGTTTCTTGGGTTTTTTTATTCTCTTAGAAAATGATTTCTTGGGAAACTTTGTTGACTTCCAATCTCTAAGCATGGGAAAAGTGTTGGGAGTGTTTTTGAATCAATGATATGAAAAACTCTTAAGTGGCTTTCAGTTGTTGTTCTTCATGTTCCTTTTGGATGATCTCTTTATCTGAATTAATGTAATGGAAGACACAACAAACATTTTTGAAAACAGTTGTTCTTAAAGCCCTATACTAACATGAAGTGTTTGATCAAGAAAATGTTTTTCATCAAATGTTTTCACAGGTTTTGCACATGAAAAACAATTCAGACAGACTCACTCTTAAATGCTCAGGTAGGTCATTCTAGTAATCAACAGCCCACATCTTAGAACTGCGTCGACTCACACAGCCGTGTCACCCCCGAAGGGGCGCCCTTGTTTTTGTCTTTTCCAGGCACGTACTCAGAGTTATAGAAGTGGATACCAGATCCCTTGAGCAAACGGTCCTTGGCAGTTATATGGTGAGTGTCTTGGGGGCAGATTCTTCCCTCCCCTTGTATTGTGATTATTAGAATGTTTGGAAACTGACTCAGTTGGCCACTACACTAGGTTCGTAGTAAGGATTTCCATTCGGTGCAGCAATAATAAACTCCCTCAGGAGACCTCCCAACCTTTAGAACAAAGGCTTTGGGGATGGTTATCTTGCACACTACCGGCAAAAGAGGGTTTCCCCAGATTTGCTTTAAATTTTATAATGGGGCGGAATAGCCTGGCTTTGGCTTGAACCCACTTGAGTCGTTCCCGTAGGGTGAGTACTTTTTCCCACTACAGCAGGCTCTCTAAAGGATGTAATTGAAACAGTAAAATTGCATGAAAATTAAAAAGGCAAGTCTGGTATTCTGATCACCCAGTTAAGGGGAGAGCATAGACCTATTGCCACATTCAAAGCAAGCAGATGTTCTTTTTAAATTCCAAATCACAATGATCTAATCTGGGTGAAGATATTGCTTCACCAAAAATAGATTGTTCAATTTTAACTGCAAAAATTCATTGTTTGGTGACTATCCTAGATTGCTTCATTTTATTCAGATGTGGCTACCCTAGGATTGCTTCATTTTAAAATTCAAAAAAAAAGAAACAGAATTATGTCTGCAGAAGGCGTCAGACTTAGAATTCTGTGTTTTTGTTACAGTCTGTATGCGCCCGAACAAAAGCTATATGCGCCAGAAGATATATGCGCTAGTACAGAAGTTAAATGCGCCAGAACAGATGCAATATGCGCGTAAACAGATGCAATATGCGCGTAAACAGATGCAATATGTGCGTAAACAGATGTAATATGCACCATAAGAAAGATTAAAATGCTTTAAAATAGTTCCCTTGTATGCCAAAAGAAAGATTCTATATGCGCGTAAACAGAAACTAAATGCGCCTAAACAGTCACGATATGCGCTGGAACAGTTACGGGATGTGCCTAAATAGTTACGAGATGCGCCTAAACAGTTACAGGATGCGCTCCAAAATTCTGCAATACAAAAAGTTAAAAACCCCGTATGCGCGTCAGGAAATTTCGAATGCGCCTAAACGTCAGAATTTTCCCGAAAGCTGATTCCAAAATGCGGAAACTGTCAACAGAAACTTGCAGAAAATGTTAAATTTGTGTGTTCGAGCCCCACAGTGGGCTCCATTTTATGTGTGTATGAAATATTGGATCAATTTAAATTAAAATCAAACACATATTAATAAGACATTAAATCAAAAAGGCTGAAAAAGAAACAGAATAATGCAAACCGTAACAGCAGCTTCCCGAAACCATCTTATCTTCCTCTAACTAAAGCGTTTTGTTGGTTTCCGATGGCTCTCAGATCAGCAGATGGAGCTCAACAAAAGGACAGCTAAAGAACGATATTTAAAAGTGCATACTATGCTAAATGCAAAACTATGCTAAGATGAGAAGATTGTTGTGATATTGAAGCTAACATGAATGCATAAGTTGATTAAAAGTATGGTTGTGCAAATGTGTATGAATGCGTAGTGTATGCATACGTGCGAATGTGGATGATTATGCATAGTGTAACCAAAAGCTTGGATTTGCACGGGCTTTTATAGAGTTTTCGAACGGATTCGATTGGCTGAATCAATCGACGGTCTGGATTAAGCTTGTTCGAACGGACGACGGGAGATCTTCGAAAGTGGAAGAGAAGGATGGAAGGTTTCCCTTTTCTTTCAATTTCGTCATTGAGTTTCGAAGGGAAACTTCCATTTCGAAGAGCGAGTCAAGAATTTAGAAGGGTAGGTTAGCACGAGTTGGAAATTAAATAAAATATATTTATTTAATTTAGAAGTGGAGATGAAAATGGAAACCCACATAATTAAATAACTCATATTTAATTATGTTTAAAAATGAAAATAGGGTGAGGAAATATTAAATAAAATATTTAATATTTTAAATCGATTATGGGATGGAGAATATTCCATTATTCAAATATTCAAAATATTTAAACTTTAGAATACTATGATAATTAAATATAAATAAATTATAAAAATTTATTTAATTTAATCAAGCGAAAGATAAAAGATGAGATGAAGAAGATATTCCATTATTTAAATATTCAAAATATTTAAACTTTAGAATACTATGATAATTAAATATAAATAAATTATAAAAATTTATTTAATTTAATCAAGCGAAAGGTGGAAATGTCAATAATTAAATTATTTATTTAATTTAAGGTAGAAGAATTTAGAAGATGAACGATATAAATAAATAATTAAATTTATTTATATGTAGATGACTTAAGGGAAATTAATTAAATAAATCATATTTAATTAATTAACAAGCTTAATCATGACCATTTTTAGACGTATACAGGAGTAATTTGGTACGCCGTTTGATGATTGTCTAAGGTTGCATGAATCCTTTGTTGGAAGGCTACTTGTGTAGGTAATGGGTTTCCTCGTTGTTGTGCTCCTTGACTCTTTTTTGGGCACCGATCCGCATAGTGATCAACTCCACAAGAGAAACATCCTCTAGGAGGTCCTCACCTTTCAAAAGGTTTTCCAAAATTATCACCATTTCTCCGAGGATTGTTGTTATTTTTCTTCTCATTCATGAACTCATTTTGGTTACTCATTAATCCCTTCTCATTTTTCCTCTTGGCTTCCTGCTTATCATTTTTCTTCTTAAAAGATTGAGAATATTATGACCAATTATACTTTTTACGGTTCTTCCTGTGATAAGCAAAGATTGATTTCAATTTTTGCTCCTATTTTATGGCTTTCTCAAATACTTAATCCATAGTTGTTGGACCGTGTACATCAACTTCTCCTCCTATCTGAGCATTTAGTCTCATGATGAATTTTCTAATTTTGAACCTTTCATCCTTTGGGTACTAGGGTACATACTTCAAAAGATCTGTAAACTTCTCCCATTACTCTACCACAAACAAGTCTCCTTGTTGTAGATTTTGAAAGTCTGTAAGCTTTTGGTCAAAAAAAAATTGAGCTAACCACCTCTGCCTAAAAATGACCAAAAATTGGTCCCAAGTCAGACTTTAGGAGCTTAACCCCAATTTCATCTTCTTGTTCATCCACCATGTGGATGCTTCACCTGCTAACTAGTAGGCACCCCAAACTGCCTTAGTTACTTTAAAGTATTTTTTTATCTCAAAATACTTTTCCATTTCTATGAGTCAAGCTTCTACAGCATCTCCACTCACTATTCCATCGAACTTAGGTAGTGTTACCATTTTCATGTCTCTCAACAACTCAAGAGCTAATTGATTCTTCTTTTCATTATTAGTTCTTGAATCAGAATTATTTTCCCCTCACCCACTTTGAGTGGTGTGATCATGTCTATTTTCATCTTCCCCTTCCTGGGATGCCTCATTCTCTCTTTTCGGTTTACTTTGGCCCCTAACTTCCTACTCTAGGGTACCACGTCTTCCTTTGTTTCATTCAACATGGTTAAAATTTGATCCAATTTAGCCATTGGATTTTCAGAAGGGTTTGACACCTCCTGACTTCCTCACGCATTAATTCAAGTTCGCGCCATGTTGGATTTCTACTTCACACCTGAAGTTCATTTTAAGTGTTTAATTAGATATTATAATTTTGTCTTTACACTTTAAACAATAAACATCATTTATAACATTATCTAATCTAATACACAGATTTGGAAAAATAGAAAAAACTTTATTATACTTTTATTTAGTGGATTCTTAGTATATCCTTATTTAATACAAAACTTCTTTGAGTTTATGCGACTACAAGTCGCTATCAGATAAAGTTATTTCTTCAGTTTCTTTACCGTCAGAATCTACCAAGACAAACTTAGAGGGTGGGTTTACTCGCAGGTACTTCATCACCTCCTTTCCTACTTTTGGTGCATCGTGACCATAATTGAAAGGCATATCCCGATGTGCAAATGGTTTACTCGATTTAACAGAGGGAAGAGGTATTATGGTCTTATTTGCCGCCTTAATTCGTTGTTTCCTTTCCAACCAACTGCACTTAAGAGCTTCGGCAAGGTTTCAAAGTCGGCAAGCCATACACCTCTTGAATAGTTGATATTCTCTTGGAGTTTTACCTCTAGAAATGATTCTTTTTCTACCACTAGCCTAGGCAATTGGGTACAGATTTCCTTGTTCTTCATCCTGTCATTTTGGCACAAGAACACTTTCAAACATTAGCTAACTGTTAATATTTGAGATCATTTCACATAATGAGAGCATAGGTCCATGTGTTGAACCCAGTAGCTCTGGTACCATATTTAGCATACTCAACTTTCTAAACATGAATTACTTAATGAATTAACATGAAAGTAAATATCCACAAACTATAAATCGATAATAAAAAAAAGTTAACTTTCATATAGCATTAGTTTTACATGATCCATAATAAAATGAATACTACAAATTTTGAATTTGTAATTGATATAATTACAATTTGGAAAATAAGATAATCTTTTCCTTTACAATACATAGATAATTTGCATTTAAAGTAAACAAGTTTACAATACACAGTTAGTGTTATAAAAAATTTCATATCTGGAATTTTGCATCTATCTCACAAGTCTTCGCGAAGTTGTCTACGAGAGGAAGAGCATCACCCGAGTGTTTTCCCTCCAACCCCAAACCGGTGATCCCCCACACACCTTCCATCTAGAAGTGGCCCTACCCTTCATGAAGAGTATAGACAAAGGAAACCAAAAAATGCATGCTATATGAGTTCTAGTGTTGTGTCCTACATAACCAATTGACCATACAACTTTAGACAACTTCTAACTAAGTATGACCAATCTGACTGGATTATGCAATTTGGAACATTGTGAACCGACTAATGCAAGCAAAGACTTTTGCATTACTTTACCCAAAGTTTTAAAATAAAATAAACACCTCCACAGGAAATTTAGTCGTGAGTTCACACACCTCTAACTCAACTTGGAAATGATCTTTCACCTACAGTTTAACACATGGTTGACTTGTTTGACTGTTTGTCTAACTTTTCACAAGGATTTAAGATTAAAAAATGTATAACTTTCTATGGTCGGTAAACAACTAAGGTCACAAAAACATATTCCTGACAATAAACATTCATATTGCATACTCGCAATATCTTGGACCCTAGCTACTACCACTTGTTCATATGTTTTTTGCATTTATTTCTAAAAGTGAAATACCCTTCTATTTTCATACACAATACTTTTAATACTCTTTTACAAGTTATAGTAATTTTGAATAATGTCACTGACTCGTGACTCTATCTGTCACCCAAGTTCTTGTCAACTCATAACATAAGAAAAAATAAGAGTTTTATTCACTAATATCAAAATACTTCTTCATAAATAATTCTGATTTGTCTATGTTTACCTCTTCTTTCATCGTACAAAAACACATTTTATAATGATGATAAATGTACAACATATTGCCAAAAAAATTGCAAGAAAAAGTACATAATTACAATGTTTAAACCTTATTAATAGCTCTAAATATTAATCTGATTTGTTTCAATCAAAATATCAATATCAGTGTAAGCTTCAAACTTATCATACAAATTTATAAATATATTACAGAATATTTTTTGCATGTTCATATTGGTCTGCTTTTTTTTTTTTTGAGTAAATAGAATATTTTATTCAACTTACCACAACAGAGTAATAAAACTCCTCTCTACTGTCTTATACAATCCTAAATAGAGAATTTAAATAATTTCATGCACGGGTCTATAAAATCATACTATTTTATCTCTAATTTCCTTCAAAAATATTCAATATATAAACTCATATAAACTTCTCAAATCTAAATCTGAATCTACATATTACCAAAAATAAAAGAATGAAAACATATTTTTGTTCAAACCTGTATTAATTCTATACTTTTTGTACTTCCAGATGTTCAATGTTGTTGAGCTTCTACAAGTAACCATGGCATGCTTATTGTTTGAAAACTCTACTCTTACTCTGGCAAACAAAAAACTCTTCACTTCAAAAACATATGACTACTCTTCTCCCTTTCAACGTAGATGAAAATGATCAAAATAAGAATGATAATCCCTTCTAAAACATGCGACTTCTTCTCAATAGCCCACTTCTAATAATAGTAAAAACTAAAACTTAAAGGCACACCAAAGCAATTTAAACTTACGCCCTTCCATTATGTCCTCATTCAATTACATTAATATCTTTTTGAAAGCCAAGAATATAGCCTTCGATGGAGGCTTTTAACCTCTATATGAGAGCTAAGTTGTTTGGTTTTATTTATTTTTATAACATGCTTTAAATGGCATTTTAATTGCCATAACCGCAGGCTTCTCATAATAGGCCACTAGTATTAATGCTAACAATATAATATAATATAATATAATATTTAAAATTTATTTAAATAATAATCAAATAAAATTTTATATTAATTGATAAATCGAAAGATGGTGTTGAAACAACATAACACCTTTTTATTGCAAAAGACTAGGCCAAAGACCAAATATGATTTAACCTATTCTTATGACTCGACCACACTAGTCATGATACCAAATAAACTCAACGACAATATTGTGATTACTTACCCAGATTTGATACAAAATCCTACATGAGTGTGTGTGTTTGACTCAAATTGGCATTTACCCATTTGTTTAAACATGTCTATACTCTCCTCTCTAGTGATACTCTCCCTCTCCTTTTGGAAGGATAAAAATTTGCTCCTGCATTCGACTTAGAAGGCCATCCAAATAGTTAGTCCATTATTAGCCACGATGTCATAATCATTGATTAAAAGTAATAAACATTACAATCAAAACATTTTGCATTGTATTATAATTTTACCAAAATATCAACTGACATATAATCATTCATTAATGTCAAAAACACATTTTTAACGTAAAAGTTGAAAGTAATTGCAAATCAAAATTTGGGGTGTAACAAGTGTTGTGTTCCATAGTAGTTAGTGATGCATGCGCAACTTGGATACAATCTACATCAGATACTACAATTAAGATGAGAGGTATGGTCCTTGATGACCATTTTTGGGCTAATGTTAAACTTGTGGACTTTATCAGGCCCGATTGTGAGGTGATCAAATTTGCAGATTCAAACAAACCATGTTTGGGAGAAATTTATGAAGAAACAAATTCCATGTGTGAAAGAGTTAAGAAAATAACAAATGCAAAAGATCTTTCTCTATATCTTTTGATAGAAGAAAAGATATATGGAAGATATAACAAACTTAATACACCCCTTCATTGTGTTGCTTATGTATTAAATCCTAAATGGTATGATATACAAGTGACCAATAAGAGGGCTCCATATGAGGATAGAGAGGTAAGTAAGGGATTGTGGGCTGCAATAAAAAATATTTATGGTCAAGGTGAGGATGCTTCAATGGAATAATTTTTCATGTGGGCATGTTGATTTTTCTTTCATGAAAGTTTTATATGATATACATGCAAAGAAAGACTATAAAATGGTGGCAGAACAATGGAGGAGAAACCCCTAAATTGCAATCATTTGCAATAAGATTGCTCTCACAAGTAGCCAACTCTTCAACTTGTGAGAGGAATTGGAGTACTTATGGTTTTATTCATTTAGTAAAAAGGAACCGATAAGGGTCAAAGAAAGTGAAGAACATAATGTACATCCATAGCTCACTTCACCTTCTCTCTCATGTAGAGCCTAGGTACAAGGAGGGTCCTTCAACAAAATGGGACCAAATTTCACTTGATGGGGAAGTTGCATTCTTGGTGGATGAAGTGGTTGAAGCAAATGGCTTTAGTGATTTACCCCTAGTTCTACTACCAATAGAGGTACCTAAGCTTGATTGTGATTAGTATTTGGAGAGCATCATAGCTAAGGACCTTGAAATGGATGACATAAAAGTGTAGACAATAGATTTCTAATTTTTGATCTTGTTTTTTTGTATATCAGCCTATCAAGCTATCAACATTTCTAAATTTCAATATGTAATATCAAATATGTAGTATGTAATGCCCCGCCACGCAACCCTAGAGGAAGTTGCAATTCACTACTTAAATGCACCCAAAAAAAAAATTGTTTAAGTACAAATAACATGTAAGATGAATACACATTGCCAACAACCTCTAAGGCCACGAGACAAGGATTACTTTAAAACCCAAACAACAACAAACATTAATATAAACCGAAACATTAATCACTTAAGGAAATGAGACAACATACATTCCATACAAGATAACTTACAACGAAGGATAAGAAATACCAAAAGATTTCAATTAACAATATTTAAACAATAAGATTACAACACTCATTCCCCGAATGAGGTAATTCCAATGAGCATAATTACAAATTACAAATTCCACCTCGACGACAAATGAGGGGTAAAAGAATATAAGATCAACTGAAAAGAACAAAGCCAGAAAAGCAACTGCATCCAACGAGCTCTCCAACATGAAAGACTTGCCCCACGAGCAAGAGCAAAAAAAATATGAGGAGGGAAGGTACAGTTCCACCCAATAAATTGAGAACAAAGGCTCACCCCCATACTGGAGATAGTAACAAGGATTTCCTAGACAAGATCATCTACATCTAGACACAGGCTAGCACAACTGAACTGAAACAAGAACAAATACCACATCACTTAACATCGTGGTTACAATGCTTCCAGAGTACAAAATCGAGTACAATCACTGTACAAAATAAACCAACGGTACAACACCATACTGACTGCTATCATAGGAGGAGTGTCATTGCAAAGGCTGCATTGGTTATCCAATGGTGTTCTTCCTAGGTCCCAGCCCCCCTCTAGGGATATCCTGGTAACCTTTCACAAACTCAGCACCATATGCACACCAGAGCGGAATTGGTTATCTTTCAAGAAGACAAGATAGCGATCTTGCCATTCAAGGCCTTCCTGACTCATCTCAAGTCTCTTACAAGCCCTTCAGCCAATGAGCAAGGCTAAATTATCTTATTAATGTTCAAAGCTACTCTCTCCTAGTAAGTTATTTTTAATTTTTCACTTAATTAGCCCGGCTCTCACCGGAGGGATTATCCTGAGACCACTTTGGGCCATTCGTTTGTAAACCACTCCTATCGACAACACATATACTCAACCCACATGCCAAGGGTATGTGCACTAACACTTAACACACATAATCAGTACACCTCAATAGGTAACACATCACTACAGATGTACAAAACTGAAACCAAAGCGTTCACTACCCAAGGCTAACACAAGGTTGACTAACATAATGATAACCCACATAACGAACTGAAAACACAACTCCACCTTTAATCACAAGGTCACACAACCCATGCAGAAGAGCCGAGGTTTCCAGAGTACAAGTCTCATTGCACTACCCAAGAATAATAAACCAATCACAAGGGAACCTTAACATCATCTCCAAGAAACACAATTTGGAAGACTTATGATCAACAAGGAATGACTTAAAGTCAACAATCCCATATAATCACCACGTTCTTTAAATGTCTAAAAGTGTAATTTTGACAAAACAAGTTTTTTTTCTCCTTGGAAACCAAAGTACATATCAAAGGTTGACTCATTTGTCCATATACCAATAAATGAACCCATACTCTGGAAGACTCTCAAAACATTCACTCTCATTCCACAACATGAAGAACAATTAAACACTGAAAAAATTTCAAACAAATAGGTAAGCTAATGTTCAGATTTCCTAAATCCAGTCAAACACAGATTTCATGACTTGCATTTATCCAATCAATTGATCCCATTTCTTTCTTTTTTTTACGATATAAAAATATGCAAAGAACAGATCACTTACTCTAAATTTCACAACCATATTCCAGAATCAAGACCTTTTAATAAATAACATCATCGAATTGGAATTAAACCGATCAATAAACTCATTTCCTTTCATGACGTTGAAATATATATATCAACCATTCAATTACTCTTAGCTCACAATTAGATTTCCTAATCACAACGTTTTAATAAATAAAGTCATTTGACTAAAATAATCAATCATTTCTCTAGTTTCACAATCATACACTATAAATGAAACCATTTGTTTAACAAAATATTCAGATTAAATAATAAGTCAATCAATTACGTCACACAAGAAATTAAGTAAATAATTAACCTTATCCGCACAATCTCAATGGTAACTCAAAGCACGTTGACAACTTTAATGGGTTCAAACCAATAGTATATTTCATTTTCCCAATTACATATATTAATAAAAAAATCAACCTTTGAAAATGAAAACACTTGATCATTTAAAATCTACCTTTTTAAAATAAGTCATTTGACTATTAAAATTCAACGTTCTAAATAAATTCTTGAGTATGAAACCTACTTTTGCTTCTATTCGTAACAAATCATCTTAAGATAGTTTATATTTAAATCTATCCCTTAAATTTCATTTGTCTCAATTATCCGTAATAATCAAATTATAAATGAATCAAACCTTTAATAAGCATAGTCATCTGAGTGGAATAAATCAATCGTTATCTCTAAGTTTCACGATTATATTCAAAATCAAGATATGTTAATAAATAAACATTTAAATTAAATCACTTAATCCATATTTCAACATAGAATAATTAATCAATTAAAATCAATATTTCAAATAAAACATTAGATTTTCTAAACTCCACTCTTGCCTCTAACAGCACGACGATAATCATCTTAATACATTTAATTATGATACCATTTACTGCGTCTATTAAAATAAGAACCCATCCAATATCAATTTATTTAAATATAGAAGTATATTAACATGGATATATATACAATTAAATATTCAATGTCTATATATATATACATTCATATACAAATATGTTTGATCAATTTACTATTATTTAAACAAATATTTAAATCACCCATTAATTAATATATATATATGATAAAATATATATATTAATTATAACAATAATTATATTAAATATATTATATTTTATATAATATTACATATTACATATTATATATATTACATAAAATATAATATAAAATAATATAATAAAGAAAAGTTTAATTAGATAAAACTTTTAAAAAAATGAATTTAAAGTAAACTGTAAATACTTTTTATACAGGGGCGAACCCTAAGGAAGGCACGCAGCCCTGCCTCCCCGTGGTCGGCGGACCTGTGTGCTCCGCACACAGTCCGTCCACCTCCCACGGCGGCGGGGCTGTGTGCAAAGCACACAGCATCCGTCACCCACGGGCGGCGAAACTGTGTGCTTCGCACATAGTGACCGTCGCCTGCGGGCGGCGGGGCTGTGTGCCAAGCACACAGTGCCTGCCTCCCTGCGGCGGCGGCGGCGGGGGTTGGCCTCCCCAGCCTCCCTAAAATAAATAAAATTTATTTTTATTTGCATTTTTAAAATACAACAAATTCCCCACAAAATACCCATTAAGAACTTCACAAAAAGAACAAACCAGGGTATTTTCCAGAAATTTAATAAATGGAAACTCTAGTATTATTTAAAAATGAACTTATGGGTCTTATTGTGCCAATGCCCAACAAAATCTTGCAACAAAACAATGGATTTTTCAACACAACCAGGGTTTAGATTTCTGTTTTGGTTTTCATTTCAAAATCCCACCACAAAATGCATGTTTTCAAACAATTTCATATGGGTTTCATTGGATTCAACCAATACTTCAAAGATTCCAAAATAGCATAATGAAGATTTAACCTATTTTCAAAATGAAATAAGCAAGAACAAAGAGGAACTTGGTTTTTTCCTCCAAAACTTGAAGCCTTCAACCATGGTATTTTCCAATTTCTCCATTAAATCCCACTCAAGCAAGAATCTCCATCCCCTTCACAAATCCAAGCAAAAACCATAGCCAAGCAAATTTTCCCCAAATTGAAAAGATTCCCAATTAATGAGATCCCATTTTCTCCAAATAGGGTTTTTCCCCAAATTATTCACAAATTGAAATTCAAATTAAATTTCAATTTTCAAATTCAAAAAAACAAATATCTTTTACCAAAAAAGTCAACTATTTCCAAAAATATCTTTTCTACCCCAAAGTCATTGCATTGTAAATATTTGGAATTTTAAATAACTTAAACAATTTTCAATTTTCTAAATAGAATTCAACATATTTTAAAACCTTCTTTTCACACAAACTAATTTAAATCTTTTAACACTTTTAATTCAAGGAATAACTTAATCAATTCCACAATTAATTTAATTCATCAATAAAATAAATCTAATCCTTATTTTATTAACTAAATTAAATTAATTAAAAAAAATAACATTCTTAGCATTATAACCAAATATATTTAAGCCACAGATTAACAACACAAGCCATTATAATTTGAATTTAATTAAAGACCAAGATGACATGGGCAACAAAACCACCAACCCGACTACAACCCGACGACACACTGTGACTAAGGTGTTGACTTGACACGGAAAACCTAGCTACTATCTCCCAATCGAATTTCGTAGGACAAGGGACACGCTCAGACCTGTGGAACCAAATGGAGTCAATGTCCTATACCTGCATCCTGCAACCACACGAGTGTCAAACATGCATATAACATAATAATAAAACACACCGTGAAGAGGAAATCGTGGAATCATAGGGCGCTCGCATGCGAGTGATGTGATCCCGTCCCCTTCACCAATACAGTATTACTAACTGACGAAGTTAACATCATTAACATAATCAAATTATAAAGCATCACTAATTCAAGTGTTAACAAGAACAAAGCATAACATAAGAAACACTGTATGATCAACAGAGTACAAAATGGAGGGGTGTTACATAGTATGAACTCTTTGACTCTTTGACTTTGACATTTCTGTGTTTAAATTTTAAAGTTAATGTAAACATTACCAATACTCTTGTTTTGAAAGGTCAATGTCATGATATTTTCAGTTTTAATGTTGGCAAAATAATAAATTACTAAATTATATTGTTTTTAAATGGCATCTCCAAGTACCCCGTCTCCTATTTTTCAAAAACAGACATACCAATATCTATCATACTTGCTATGAAGCCTCATCGATGTAGAGATGGTTGTTGAGAATACCTGGCAAGGAGATACACAAACTTCTTTCACAAGCAAGAGACCTCCCAAATGGAATAGTTTATAAATATTTATAAATATTTTCTTGAATTCTTTCCTAAAAGAAGATACATCAAATAAATGGTATACAAAGTCAGAGATATTAAACGCTGTGGACAAGATTGTATTCTCATGCATTTGTATTTGTGTGTTTATGTGTGTGTGATCGCTTGCCTGCATCCATGTATATGAGTTTGTGTGGACCAAGATGGTTCCAGAACTTCTGTATTTGGAAAGTTGATTTACAAAATCTCCTTTTTAAAGAATGAAAGTGTCTGGCAGGGGTTTTACCTGCAATACTAGAGGGAGGAAAGAACAAATCAAAAGAAGCTTTATTGAGAGGAGAGTTCGTTTTCCAAGATACTAGATGTACTCCCGAAATATCTTCTGCGGATGGTTAAAATTGAAATTAAAGATGCTAGATACTAGCAGCACTTCAGAGAGTAGATCTTTAGGGGTTACAGCCCAGAACAGATAGACAGGTTTTAAGGGATATCATAGCACAACTCAAACAATATGATAAACCAATATTTCCTTGTCAATGATGTTATATTAGAAGGGAAGCCAAATCAAGGAAGTAAATCAAGCATGTGGAACTAATGAAAAACATAAATCCTTGTAGAAAATTTTATAAACTTCATACATGAAAGATATGAATGAAGAATGCAGAAGTTTCTTGATCTCATGTGCTAGGTGGACCATTCATGTGAACCAGTACCCATGAAATGTGTCAATGAGTTCGACTCAAAAACTATGCAATTGAATCCTGATAAAACATCATAATTTGACACACTGAAGATACTGCCTACTTGTCTATTTCTATGATTAGTTCAGCATGGCTATGAGTATGAAAGTTTAAGAAGAATGTGTAGGACTGCATTTCCACATCTCAATTTTTATTTTTATATATGCAACTTCAGTCATATAAAGCAATTGTACCAACATTTTAACAAAGTAGACTTTACAGACAATTTTTAATACATTTATCTAATATACATTACAGCTAAGTTGAAAGACTGAAAGCTAGAAGCTTATCATTTCTATAGATGAAATGGTGCTCAGTTAAGAGCATTTGACAATGAAATTTTCAATTGTTGAGACCTTTAATATATAACATGATCAACAATGCTCGACTTGGCATGCAATCCCCTGGATAGCGTGTCTGCAATGGAACCTGTCAAATAAAGCAAATAAACCTTTTTTGGCATGAGCAGAACCTTGTAAAATACACTACATAGTCAAAACTCTAGCTCTGATATATAGAACCCTACATCTGCCTAAGAAAATTTTCAATTCCACAATCCAGATGCATATGTTTCTACCATAAGTTTTCACATTTTAATATTTTATTTTAACAATGGAAAGGACCACAAGCAACTCGAATTAGTTAACCTTATATTCAAAGCTTGAGAGTGAAGCAAAAGAATCTGGGGAAACCCTACCAAATTAAATCATTGGAATCAGGATTAGCATTTTGAAGATCCATATTGGTTGTCCTGTCGACCTGATGAAACTGATTTGATCCCTCATACTCTTGATTTCCATGGCAAGATGTGATATGTATTCTGAAAGGCTTCACCTATTCAAACAGCACATTTTTGCAAAAAACATAAATCATTTTAAAAGCAAGCAAATAGAAAGCAAACTCTGTAAAATATGAAGATTTAAAATCTTTGAAAATTTTCCTGGATGAAAGAAGAGATACAGAAAAACATATCCTTTACATAAACTTGCAACACATCCATGCACCTTTTTACTGTAAGTGTAATCACGCTTTGGGAGGAAAGCCTCTGGTAGATTGATGCTTGCTGGAGCCTTAATTAGCAGAAACAACTTTGCAGGTCCTGCATTCCAGTTACAGGTTCAGTTTAAAATACTAACACAGGGTAACTGATTATGTGAATTGTATTTAACTACAAAAGAAAGTTTAGAATTAAGAATTCAAAGCATCTGGTTTTTCTGCACAATTCACCTGAATATCCGCCTGCACACCCTGCACCATTTGATATCAATTCACGAATTATCTACAGAGTAACAAATGCTATGATTAGCATCTCCAAACCCAATTTCATTATTACATAAAACTTTCTGAAACAAAACAAAGCTGACTGTTTACATTGAACCAGAGAACTTTAGGCTCTATTTATGATAGCAAGAAATTCTGCAACCAGATGTTGTGAGACATCCTTTCCATTTTAAGTACAATTTTAATTTTTAAATTTCTCTATTAGCTAGTGCGCAGAAACCCACAAAGTGTACACCTTTCTGGACAAGATATCTGCTCTTGCTTTCTTTCCCTCTGAAGGTTTTTGAACTCCCATTGGAACTGATTCCTTATTAGTGAAATGTATTTCATACACATGCCGAGGGTGTGTTGGGCTTGCTCCAAGAGCCAAAAGCACAACCTGAATTTCTGGAACTTCATAAACCATAGTTTGCACTGCTATAAGTAGATTAGAAACAGTGGTAATCAGCTTTTCAAGCTTTTTGATACCCCTATTTGTCTCCCTTAACTTTCCTATCAATTTCATTCGAGAAGCCATTTTAAATTGTGTCTCTGATTCAGATGATCCACACACCTGCATAAGATGATTCAATAGGTGAAAATATATAATTAAAAAACTAGGTTTACTGTAGAAACAAAATAATCGACTTACATTTCTTTCTTTCTCTAGCTTCAGATTTGTAAATTCCATTTCCAATTGCTGCAATGTACTGGACAGTGGAAACAAGTAATTTGATAGTTAATAAGAGCTCAAAAAACATATAAACATTAATACATAAACATCATTTGTGAACCATATAATAAAAGAAATTTGCAACAATGAAATTAACAGAAATCCACATGGAGCACATAATTATCCGTCACTAGACAGTATGCCAATTATAGACAATTCAGTGCAGATAGCCACATACATCATTTTATTTGTATCATTATTTTCTTGCTTATTGTTAGTGTTTAAATTTGCAACTTTCAGTGTGACCTGAAATAGAATAGTGTGTAAGATGAAGCCTCTCTTCAAATCGGATGGGGAAGTTCCCTATAACCAAAATAAAAGCAATACCTTAGAACCTAAGGACACAATCTCTAGTTTTTTAAAATATATTCAATTTTACTCTTGGGATTTTGAATATACATTGCAAACAAATTAAAAAAATTATTGTCTTTTTGTACTCAAGTAAGTGCACAAGGCAATTCAGCACTTCCATCCAAAACAAGAGATTTTTATGTCCTTTCTTGAAAGCAAACAACCTAAATAGCTATCAGGCGCTCACTCTTTCTCATAGACTAAAAAATCAACGTCAACATAAAGATGGAATTGAAAAGAGACACAATTAGGTACACTACATCAAAGGGAGTGTGTACAAAGCCACAATCACCAACTCTAGTGAGACTTGCAATACAAAGCTCACAAATTCAACAAAGTAATATACTTAAACACACATACACAAGATCTCTCATAAGACTTTTGGGCAGAAAAATAGGCATACCAAATTCTATTGAAATTCTAAGTGCAAATAGCACTTATTTATAAGTTTACACAACTTTGCATGGAAAATAAGAAAAAAGCAAAGTTGCATGGACATGGATACAATACAGATACAGATACAGTCATTTTTCAAGACCCCTAATATGGATACAGCAAGATACGGCATTCATAAAAAAACTTACCCATTTATATAACACAATTTTAAAATAAAATAGAGAAAATATTTATTGATATTATGAATTAAAAATATATTACAATTTTAAAATTTAAATATAAAGAATTTAATAAAGAATAATAATTTAAACTTAAAAGTAAGACACTTTCACAATTAATTTTTTAAATATTTATTTTTAAATTTTAATTGAAAATAAAAAAATTATAATAAAGAAAATAAATATAAATTATAATATAAATAAATAAATATGAGAATCCTAATCAAAATTAATTCTGAAACCTAACAGCTTAACTTTAGATGAAATCTACATATTAAAAATTTAATACTATAATTATTATATACATATAATAATTTATTATGGTTTACAATACATATTTTTTTAAATATATTATAATTTATTATGGTTTAGTATACCATGCGCTTAGAAATTCAAAAGTAAATATTACATAGCTTCAAATTTTGAATTATTTCCTACTAACTAGAAAAATCTGTCATACCTATAACTAATGTCATTGCAAGGAAAAAAAAATACACCAAAAAATGCACAAGAAAACCCTAGAAAATTGCACAAAAAAATGACCAAGCAAAACATGCAAGAAAACCCTAAGAAAGTCGTGTTCAAAAAATGGTAAGAAAAATCACATAGAACAAAATTGCACAAAAGAATCCGGCGTAGCTAGAAAAACCAAGCTTTTTGGAAGACACACGAGTACGATATCCACGTATCCATGTCGTACCATATCCGTACCCATACCACATACGATGATACGGAAGGATTGGCATATACTACAACTTTGGAAAAAAGCTAGCACACACATCTATGCTCTAAATAGTTTGATTGCACACAAAACCCTAATAAACCCTAATTCAAGAAATCTTCAAATATTTAAAATTTAAAAAGGGAACCTAGTTTTGGGCTGACCCACAATTTAAATTGATAAAAATGAAATAAATAAAATAAAATAAGTCTTATTGTCGGTTAACCTAGTTTGGGTCCCTAGCTCCTATGTTAAACAAGTACTTATTTTGTGTCTTGTTGGTTAGACGAGATAATCTAGAATAGGTGTGCTAAGACAAAAACTTCAGTCCCTCACAAAGTTAGGATGCCAAACCCTAGCCTTTTTTGGTCAATTTTCCTATTTGCAACACCACATTTGTCCTCATTTCAATTTTGATCTGGATCAAATCCCTCCTACAAGTAGCCGCCAACTTTGGAGTGTTCACATTAGGGTTTTTTGAGCCGCAAACCACCACTACTACTCATATGGGCACTACTAGCTATAGGTGCTCGGGAGCTTTAGCAAATTCAAGGGTGATGGGTGCAATTTACAAATCTGTGTGCATCCAAGAGTGTGGAAATCCTGCAAAGTACAACAATCCTATGGCAAAAGCAATCATTAAAGCTCAAATCCACCCAACTAGAGGCATCTACAACAAAGATATCAAGCCATAGGTGTTGTCCCCTAACCTAGAGGCATCTACAACTGTAATATTCCCCCTTAATTTTTTCTGGATTTTATCAGCACAACACACCACTGATTAGCATTAGCTCCAAATGATAACCAGCAAGAATAGTAACCCTTCACCTTTTGATCACCAAGATCCCAATGTGGGCGAGGTAAGAGCATACGGTGTCGGGGATCATTAGCAAACTGGAATGAAATACAAAGCTGCTAGGCAGCTAGCCGACCATGAATGAAAGTAAATACTGGAAATACAAAGAGTAGGCGGATAACCAACCATAAAGCTCTACCACTTATTCAGCAGGAGCGAAGTTATTACAATTTATAAGGCGGCAAGCCAGCCATGAATCCACACTACCACTTATTCAGTGGGGGGAATTTTAAAAAGTGCTGAAAGTAAAATAAGACTCAACCACTTCTTCAGTGGGAGTAATTACAAAATATTAAAGTGCAGAAATATAAACAGCTGCTAGTACTACTAAACTAGCTTTACAATGATAGCTTCAATTGCACAATAATGTAAAGATATATCATCAAGAAACCTCAGTATGTTAGAGATTAATTCCCTAACTGATACAATATGCTATAGAACAGAAAATATAAGCATAAATCAAAATTATATCAGATTTGATTAGAAACAGTAAACACAGAAAATCAGACCAACAAGATGAGAATTCACCATTAAGCTCATAACTTCGTCAAATGAAATCCGATTGACATGAAACTAAAAGCTGAAGAAGACTATGAACTAGTCCCAAATTGCAGCAGAAAGACACCTTCAAATTCACACCTATTCAATGGCACGAATTCTAATGCACTCCATCCAAATGGTACGGCCTCAAGAGGAGGTCGACCTCTTCCCAAAAATCAAAAACTCAATATTAAAATCTGCAAATTGGTGAGATGAGGTGCCCTATACAATAGTACAGTTGGCACCAATGCCCAGAACCAAATAAAATATGTTGATGAAGCCATGAACAGAAATGTGCTTCAGCTAGCACTTTCAACAGTAGTATAAACAGATTATAAACCAGCAATCTGCCTATAATAATCAGAAATAACAGATTATACAACAACGCTATAGCAATCATGAATAAGCTTTATCCGCTCCTAAGTGAAGCACGGTCTTCAGTAGCCATCTAGGAAGCTATTGTTTCAAGCCCGAAGAATGGCGAAGTAAGGGTGCTAGGAGGGATCTCCTCGAAGTGGCTCTGAATTCAATTCAGCAGCAT
Organism: Sequoia sempervirens; assembly: GCA_007258455.2. Taxonomy (NCBI): domain Eukaryota; kingdom Viridiplantae; phylum Streptophyta; class Pinopsida; order Cupressales; family Cupressaceae; genus Sequoia; species Sequoia sempervirens. Next base: position 20,282 of record VDFB02389528.1, read on the forward strand.
AACATTATCATAATTTCCAAAAGATACAAATGAAGGCACAAGGCATCAATAAATAAGCTTCAACGGAACTGAATCAACTTTGTAACCTCCAAAAAGAAACTCTTCAATTCCCTCATGGGACGCCCATCTCCAAAAAACTTTTAAATATTAAAATATTTTAATATCTCCTCCCTAGGCGTCCACCAAAAAGAACAAATAAAACATCATTAAAGATATTAATATTTCATCTTGGACGTCCACACAAAAAGCCCCCTTTTTAAAAACAACTTCAAGTTCATCGCCTAGGCACGGGGTCCAAAAAGTAACACTGAAAAATGACTAAGTTATTAAAACTTAGCTCCAAGAGGAAAAAGAAGCCAACGCCCAAACTATCAACCTCACTACCCAAAATAGAATGAAAAACTAGAAATGACTATGTTGCTGCTGGAATGACACTGCTATAAATAGAACTTACCAAAAATAGCAAATTGCTATTAATAGTAAGTGCATGCAAACTTCATTTGAGCAACAACTAAGCAATAATCATGACTTACTAAAAATAGTAAGTGCCTGGAAAGGTTGACGGATTCAGATGCATGTCATACCACCCTAGAGAACTCTGAAAAACCCAGAAACCTTTCCTGCATGCAAGGTACCAGAGAGAAATGCATGTCATTTTTTCAACATGCATGTTACCTTACCCTGAAGCTCTCCAAAAACCCAGAAAGCTCCAAAGAACAACTTGCCAAAAAACCTGCATGCGAGCCTCCAAAAGCCAAGTTGAAACCTCCTAAAAAAGTGGAAACCCTAATTTGCTCAACTGATTAGCCTACAGGTTTCCGGAAATAGGCTAATTCCAAATGAAAAGTGTAGAGCTAAAATGGGGACATTACAACAACAACGATATCAAGCCCTAGGTGTCACCCCCTACTAGCTATAATCTCCTTTCTGGCAGGTCATTCAAACCTAGACTGCTGTAACAGTGTCACAAGAGATCTGTGTGCTCATAATCACTTCAGAAAATTATGAATCAGACTATTTCTATTGTCTTTAATTTGCTACGCTGTCAACCTATAGTTTGAACTTGAATTTTATATCATAAATTTGTTTTATTGTGTGTGATTAGTGATATGGTATTTATAATCCATTTTGGTCATTTTTGTTCACTGGAATATGTTGATGTGCCACCAATCTGAGTTTTTTTGAGAAAAAATAACCCTAACCTAGCAATTCTGAAGTTGATAAAAAGCCTAGGGTTATTACAACAATCATTCTAGGTATTCACTCCGTTGTAATTTCCATTTGCATGTTAAGTGTTTGACAAAATGTACACTTACAGTTGATTGACAAGTGAAGTTATTATTTATGAATTTGAAACCAATTATTGAGCTCTTTGTCATCTATTAGTTAAAATGCTTGTGTCTTAATTTGTATAACAAGTGTTTATGAATATTCCCCTGTTTTGAAAGATGAGTTGTAGTTGTTCTTAATCATAAAACTCACAAATATTGAATGGTTTTCAATGTTCCACCAACTGTTTGATGGAATACCTATGAGCTAAAGTTGAAAAAGTGGCAAATTGTTGAAAAAAATTGGTAGGGAGATTACACTATGGATGCTTTTGCACACGCCCTTATCTGCAACTACTTAGTGTGTGCTTGAAGGATTCCCTCATATTCCAAAATCATTTTTCCCCAATGTTACCCGGAGACGCATCCCCAGGTCTAAATCCAATCCCCATCCCAAAAGCGTCTTGAGGGACTGAGGGGCGGCCGAGGATAGCAGCGATGTACTATGTTTAATATCACATGCATATTCACAATGAATTTTGAATTTTGAATGCATATTGAGTATTGACAATGAATTCTTAACACAAATGTTATATGCTAAGTTTCTATAATGTATATATGCATGCTTTATCCATGTTTTCATATGAATATTTAAAGTTTCCCTATATATTTTAAATTTTTCTATATTTTATATGGCCGTTCCCCCGCCATCCCCAAATTTGGCCTGAAAAATTAGAAACTTGGGGACTTGTCCCGCTATCCCTGCTGCCCTATCTTGGAAACTTGCTTAGGGCCTTGTTTTCCTACTACTCAAGCTCTAATAACTCCATCTAGGTTGAAACTCTTTGTCCAATAACCCTTTTCCAAGACTAGAAACATGGAAGCCAGATGTATTTTTGTTAACTTATGTAACTCCAATTTGTATGCACATTGCCAATCATCTACAATATAAGGGCCATAATGCCCAGGTTACCAAACTTGTTATCATTCTTTTGTTGTTTTAATGGCATCTACTTGTTTAGCGGCATCTTCTTGTATGGTTGTAATCATGTCTGAGGCCAATCTCCCTATTTCAAAATCCTTTCACTATGGTGTTGATCAACTTGTTGCCTTATTTTATTTTGTGTTGTTGCCAAGTTCTCCCTAAAACTAGAGATCAAGTTTTTTGTTGGTGTTGAATGTGTTCTTCAATTGCTTTGAAAGGAGTCATACCAATGGACATACGATAGATGGTATTGTAACAATGTTCACCTAAGTGCAACCACCTAATCCAAGCCTTTTGCTGCCCTGCAACATAATTATGCAAGTATCCTTCCACCCATTTGTTGACTGTGTCCGTCTAACCATCAATCTAGGGGTGAGTAGCGGTGCTTTCGAGGTCAACTTTGGTACCCAGCCAATTTGAATAAGCCCTACCAAGAAAACACTAAGAAGCATGCTATTCCAATCACCAGCAATATTCTTCAACAACCCATGGAGTCTAGATGCCTCTCTAAAGAACAACTCTATAACCTAAGGTGCTTTGTGCTCAGATGATATGGCAAAGAGATGCACATATTTGGTCAACTTGTCAACCTACAACATAGATGCACTCTTTTCCTTGAACTCTAGGAAGACCTGTAGTAAAATCCATGGATATGCTTTCCCACTATTGCTCAAGAATAGGTAATGGCTGCAATAAACCTACTGGGAACGTGTGTTTTGATTTGTTCTACTGACAAGTCATGCACTCTCAAACATGCCACAAGACATCTTTGAGACCCTTCTAGGAGAATCTCTCTATGTTTTGTCTATAGGTTTTGAAGTAACTTGGATGTCCTGCAAGTGGAGTATTATGAATGGCTCGTAAAATCTTCTCCTTCAGCTTCGATTCAGGCACCAAATAAATCCTACCCTTGTAGTAGATGACATCATCCACCACTCTGTACCTATCATCTTGAACCTTGCCATCCATCAATTTGCATGCAAAGGTATTTTTGGAGTACTCAACTAAAAGATGAGCCTTTCAATCAACTGAAATTTCTATCATGGAGCAAATAGCGGGTTTCCTGGAAAGAGCCTCTGCAACAATATTCTTCTTCCCCTTCATATACACTATCAAAATCATATTGCTTGAATTTTATTGACACACTTTTGTTGACACTCATTCAAATCCTTTTGCTCCAAGAAGTATTTCAAACTATTGTGATGTTTCTAACAACAAATTTTTCATCTACCAAATGCTGCCTAAACTTTGCCAACACATGCATGATGGCAAGCATCTCTTTATCGTAGATGGAATATAATCTCACTATATCATGGAGCTTCTTTCTCTCGTAGGAAATGGGATATTTTTTTCTACATAAGAACTGCTCCAATCTCTCACTAGATGCATCACACTCCAAGCAAAAGGTTGAGAGAAATGAGGTAAAGTCAAAACACAAGTGCTCATTACCTCTTTGAGTCTATCAAATGTGCATCGAGCCCCCTCCATCCACTTGAAAGCTCCCTTTTTAGTGAGATTTGTAAGAGGTGCACCAAGTTGAGAAAACCCCTTAACAAATCTCCTGTAATAACTGCATAGGCCATAAAATCCCAACTCTTTTATTGTGTTCGATGGGGACCAATACAAAATAGCTTGTATTTTCTCTTGATGAACTTGAAATCCATTAGCACCAATCACGTATCCTAGATAAAGAAATTATACAATCCAAACTCACACTTAGGAGCCTTGGCAAATAGAGATTGTGACTCCATGATTCCTAGTACCTCATCCAAGTGCTTGAGATGGTCCTCCCAAGTCTTACTGTAAATAAAAATATCATCAAAGAACACTAGAAAGAATTGCT
>VDFB02389529.1:0-21922 GCA_007258455.2 Sequoia sempervirens
TGGTGAGCCCTAGGTCCATGTATCCAAGATGTTTTATGTACATGGACTCACCTGCACACAAGCTTGTCTTCATATCTGGGTTCCCACTCAAATGCTCAAAAAAAAAGCAAGTGTCAAGATAATAATTCAAATTTGGAATCCATGAGCATACTCCTCATATTAAAGTGTTCCTATTAACACTGGCCACCCTTGAGCCCAAGTTCAACTGAATTTGGTGGAATTGTATTTACTTGACTAATTTGACATGAGTTTTGAGCTTAATTGTGATTAACTAGATGGTTTAATTCAAATTTAGATTTCAATATCTGCAAGTCGCCAAGAATAGCCAATTCAACAGAAGGAAAGTAGATTGCTCATCTAATACATGACTAGTAAAATGAAGCACCATCATGGTAGGAGAACATAAAGTAGATTAGAACTCTAAAAAAACAAAATTTTGAGGTATCAAATCCAATGAACCTAAGTACCAATCCATCAATACAGTAGTATTCATCCTTGTCATTTGAAGTTTGGGGAAGAAACCACTATAGATTAAATTGGCAGTCATTATTATTGGGCTTGATAGGTAAATAAATATATTTTGTTAGGCCGAAAAAAGTTTTCACTTTAAATCAGTTTGTCATGGGATGAGCTTAAGAGGTAAAAGCATCAAAGACTTCAAACCACTGACCCTAGTTTAAAATCCATGAGACATCTTGTGAAATTGGACAACATACCAACTTTGCTGCGTGTGACATCAACAGATGAGAATTTGCAAAGAAAAGAAACAAGGAAATATCAATTTCATTCCAGTACACGAGATATAAAGCAAGCTAAAAACAAACTTGTAGTAGAAGAAAGGTTTCAGTGTCTTTACTCTAGTCCTGTAACTCTTCGTACCATCTCTACACAAAGTGAAACAACCTGATCACTCCACGCATTTCTGCACATCCTCAATAACTCTGGCAATTGAAATACAGCATTCTCTCATTTTAGTTATTTGCAGAGCCTGTTGAATCAGGATCTTTGAGGCACTGTGTGATCTGCTGCTTATTCCCAGCAAACAAATTCTCAACAAAACCTGCAAGAGAAGGCAGGAGGTAACCCAGGTCCTTACTTAGGTTCAGTCTATCCCCTGCAATGTGTCGACCGCAAGAACACGGATGGAATTCACCAAATTAAGAAACTCTGACACGGTGATCTGCATCAAAAAGCCTAAAACATATAAGAAAGCCAAAAAGCATTAAATTAGGTTAAATAATTTTTTTTAAAGAAAGAGGGTTAAGTTTTGTGTTGATTGTTATTTAGCTCAGTGTCAGGGGTACTTTCAAAGGGGAGCTACTTTTTTAAAGCTAATTGGCCCATTTTCGCCCTTAAGATTTTCAAATCATCAGAATAGCGTTTAAGTTTACAGGTGTTCCGGTACTCAGGAATCCATCATCAAGATTTAAGACTTAGAAGTATGTGCTTGATGCGATCTGTAGAGAGCAGATAATTTCAAAAATCCTACATGAAACAGTACACAGCAAAATTTCATTCAAAAAAAAGAAATTCAACTAGGGAATGGCTGTAACCATTCATTCACCAAACAAAAAAATCATTTAAAAATATAATCAATTAGTCTTTTTCAAAAACCCAAATTAGGCTAGTTGATAGCAATATTACAAACAAGAAGAAAACTAATTGCTATATTTTTGCTTTAAAATATAAATAAAGTTGTTCTAAAATATACATTGTATTCCTCAAAATTCATTTGCATTTCAATTAACCTAAGACAGTCTCCTACAATTAAATACCAAAAAAATCCAACTCCTTAAAAAAGTTCTCCAGAGACAGCACCCCCACCTCATCTTATTGTGGAGGAGATGGGATCTGGTAAACCTGGGGATGTCAGTTCGGAGCTGGCGGGATTTTTCCTGCGAGGAAATTGCAATAAGGGTGTCAAAGGGGATGGAGGGGAACTGGGCTTGTGCAAGGGAGAGGAGTCTGGGATTGGCTTCGTTTTGGAGGAGGAATGTTCGAATCTCTTCGAACTCTGAGGCTTTCATTTTTTCGTTGGAAGGGTGGGTTAATCTATGCTTTCTTTTGTCTAGGGTTTTGAATTTATCAAATTATTAAAAAGATTTGACAAATGGTAACCAAAATCTGTACAAAAGTTTATTAGGATGGATTTTTGTTGAAAACAAAGATCCGACGTCATAAAGATGACACTTTATTTGAATTTACGAATCTGCAGATGGATTTTGAATACTTTTAAGTCGAAAAATCTAGTTATCGATCCACCACATTACCAATCAGGGATTACTTCTTGGCCTGAGATAACTTATGCACCAGATTTTGAGTTCATAACCATGGCCATTTTGAAATAGGGTTCTGTTGTATTCGGAGAATTTAAAACTCAAAATACTTTAGTATGAGAAAAGCGGGAGTGATTAGCCGTGAGTTGCAAATTAGAGCATTAAATGATAATTCTGAAGATTGCAAAGCAGCAAAGAAATTGTTGGAATTTTGGGAAAGAAAAGGGAATATGAGGTTTAGGGAAATGATGATAAAGATTTTAAAAAGAAAAAAAAAACAAGAGGAAAGAATTGTTTTGGTTTTTTGAAAATATAAATTTATAAATTTTTTTTAGAAGGAAGTATTATAATATAATAATTAAGAAAAATAATATTAAGATTATCAATGGTTAAAATACGAAAAAAAAAAAAGTGTATGAAAGATGAAGATAAAGACATTTTCTTAATAATTATAATTAACAAAATGGTTGAAATTCTTTCCACAAAAGATATTAAGAAGGAATTGTAATAAAATCACATTGACATATATGTTTTGTAGATAAATGCCGTGGAGTTTAGGAAGCCTCATACCACACATCAAAGGATATTCAATAAGGTCATTTTAGGGTATTTGTACTTGGTAGAGATTAGACAAATAATATGCGACGATTAGATCTTCTCAAAGTGAAAATATATTACATCCAAACTATTGCATATAATGATTGTCCCTCTTTTTGAAAAACTCTTTGAGAGTATGATAGAGTGTAGAATTATTTACACCAAAGAAGGAAGGAAAAGGGGAAAAGGGAAAGAATATTTTTTGTGTTGCATTACTTTTGACACCCTATTTGAAATTTTTGGGATATGAGTAAAATAAGTTTTCTATTGTTTTATTAGCTTCAAGTAGGCATTTTGACACCATGCCTAGAAGCAAACTTTGGGACAGACAATGAAGAGTTGGAAATTTTGTAGATGTATGGGGCAGTTGTTCATAAGTTGTATGATCAAGTTTGAGCTAAAACTATAACAAGACAAGGATTATCAAAATGTTTTAGAGCACTATTGAGATGAAACAAGGATATATGTTATTTGTTACTCTATTTGAGCTATACATTAACAAGTTAGAGGAGTAGATAAACATGTTTAGTGATGGAGGAGTGCACTTGGTCATCTATGTAATAATGATGCTTATATATGTGGATGACATTATATTAATGGAAAAACAAGGTATGATTTGAGAGAGTGTATGAGGGCTTGAAATTGTTTTATCAAGAAGTAGGGATGCAAGTGAATATGAGAAAATCAAAGTCGTGATCTTTACCTTGAAAAGAAAGAAGAAACAAATCGGTTGTTTTTAAGGTAGACCTTGTAAGTGGTAGATGAATATAGATATCTTGGCCTTGATTTTCACAAAAAACTCGAGTAAAAGACTTGTAGGACAAAAAGGATCACAGTGGGTTGGAAACCTCTATATCTATCATAAAGTGGATGTAGAAAGGTTAGTTGTGGGACTAAAAAACTAACAAGACTTTTTTGGGTTGCTTGTCCCTCTAGAGTATTATAGTTGTGAGGGTTTAGGGTAGCAATGTGGTAGTATTGATGACATGGAGGTAAGATATAAAGATTACAAAAGCGATTTAATCACAAGTAGTTTTGAAATCAAAATATTGGTTTTAATTTGAGATCATTTTAGTTGAGAGGTAGGTGTCTTTCCTTTTTAAGGCATCAACTTTAATCCAAATGTTAAGTTGTTTAAATAGAATAGAGAACATGAAGTTGCATCACCGGTCCAAGATGATAGTAGGGGAAAATTTAAATAGAAGGAAGAGCATGTGGATGAAACAAAATATCGATTGGATGAGTAAGTGGGATATTAACCTACAAGATTGTCCAAATAACAACATTTAAATAAAAAGATATTAAGAGAAAAAATTAGGGCAACCATGTGGAAAAAATAAACTAGTAAGCAAAGAGAATACTATGCCTAATTTCACTAATCATAATAAGAAAAAGGATTTTATAGAGTCAAATACAAAGTGAAAGAAAAATATTAATAGCTCAATCAAGAAATAGCTCACATTACCTTAGGTGAAAACTTAAAAGATGGACAAAGTTATTTAGGAAAACTGCACAAATAGATTATCTATTGGTTTTGTACATTAAGGTTAGTGGAAATATAATAGCACAAAATCATAGAGTGTCTAGCTTTTAAGGATATACAAATAATTTACATCAATACTTTAATCATTGGATCCATGACTACCTTGTTTGAAGAGAAAAGCTAGCAAAAATAACAATTTATTCAATCAAGAATCACAATAGAAGATCCAAGCTCAAAAGGAAATAGATGTCAATCAAACATAATTCAAGTTACCTACTAGTTGATGCTTATATGTATAGCTAATTTGTTTAATACCTTGGGGTCTCATAAGTTGCTTGGTCTCATGGACATTATTAAAAAAAAAAAAAAAAAAATTATTTTCATGTTATTTTCTCTAGTATTTTTGGTCTATTTTGATTAGATTTTTTAGTGTAGCTTTTATTTGCTAACATATATTTTTTCTACACTTATTTAAGTTTTCTTAGGTTAATAAAGTGAGTACTAATGTTAGTGGACTATAAGGTGTCGATATTTTCCATAGGAGTTATTTTTTTCTTGTTTTTGAATTACTATATTTTTTTCCTCGCATTGGTCATATTCATCACCACATCCCTCTCACTAATGCAGTTGAGATTGGGGTTCCTTAATAGGCAACCCAATCATGCAACCACAACCATGATCAATGATAAACAATATTTAGATAATAGAATAGTTTCAAATTGTTTTATTATTATTGGCAACATTCATCATTCAAGTGTACAAGGAAAATTGTTTTGGTTATAATCCTTCGGCCTTCTCTCCATTATAATCTTCTTCTCATGAGTCTCCAAAACTGGCCCAACTACATTGATTTTCCATATTTTATACTTCCATGTGTGGAAGTTCAATTGTTAGAAGAGGTAGTTCAACTATTGTCTCAAACAATTCAATCACAATACATGTGTCCAAATGTAATTGGCTTTTCCAAGTGTTTGTGTGTTTCTATCTTTTTTCTCTCATGCTAGGGGTTCATATATTGTTGGGAATTAGGAAATAAGCATTCTATTGATGATTCTAACCTCCTTATGAACTCGATACTGTCTACCATCCCTATGGTTGTATTTATGAACATAATTATATTTATAAATTTTAATCTTCTATTCAATCATCACTCTAACTTGTGAAAATTAACTTATCACATTATTTTAGGCATTATATATAAACAACCTCTACATTTCATTTGTGGGAAAATATAGTGGTTGGTGGACCCTTGTGCATTGTTTAATACAGTGGATTGTAGTATTGATCATGTTATTATTTCATTTCTCTACTATATATGATACAGGCAAGAATGGAGGTGTACTTAGTAAATATGATAATGTGGGAGTTGAGTGTGGATTCATGTAGATTTAATGTTTTAACATTTTACTATAATGTGTACGCTTTAATATTGAAAAGAATTCAATGTGGACACATAGTGGACAAACGGTGTTCAAGAAGGGGGACCAAGTGAGCCACCTTTAGTCAATTATTTTTTTACCCCCCAAAAAGTAATTCTCATAAATCAACCTTATCCATGTGTTTGAACTCTCCACATAACTATCTATGTGGTTCTATATTTTTTTAGTGCTAGCATGGTATACATATAAGGCCATTTCAACCCCTAAAATAAAATTAGTGTGTACCACTATTGAGCCCTCTCCTCTATGATTATACACAAAATAGTATGTGTTAGATTTGGATTCACAAATTATTTGCAACATATGAAATGATTTTCTTCTTATACATTACAAAAATAGGCATTAAGGCATAACACATAAAATTTAAATGATATTCTTTTTATTCACTATAAATAATTGTAATAAATATTTTTCAGAATACATACATAAGACATTATATTCTTTGACAAATGTAAAAAACTAGAGTTCCTTTTCTTCATATTGATTGTATATATTGGCATACTTGTAGGCCAAATGAATAAAAATAAGCATGCATCCCAAGACTAATTTATAAAAAGGTTGAAATTTCAAAGTTGTGTCACACTTTAGGCCAACTTATTAGCATAAATGAATTAAAGTATTTTCAACTAAAGTCAATTTTAGTCAAACATATGCTCTAATTGGACGTATTCTAGCAAGTTTTGATCTAGGCCATGATTTTTTCAAATGGAGATGTCCACTAAATACATATGTAACATCTCTTTGGGATCATTTTATAGAAAAATGAGGCTATTTAAAAAATTGATATTCTCATAACTCCTACTCACATAAATAAATTTTATTTAAATTTTAAAATAGCTCTTTCATAGATCTATAAGTGTACTTTTCAAAAAATGAAATTAAAAAATATTTTAATTGGTGTTAATATATATTTACTAAAAGTAGGACATCAACACCAAAATATAAGGTTGATTATTTTCTCTAGAAAAATATTAAATTTTATGAAATTTCTGAAAAAATATGAAGCACGAGAAAAGATTTCATGTCAAGAGAATATCTATTTTTATTTTAGAAAAAACAAAGACAAAAAGGTACACCCCATTGAAATAATTGCACTTCAATACATATAATTTTCAAGATTTATTTGAAATTAATTTATGCACTAAAGCTTTAAGTTATAAATATGACAAAATAAATTGAAGGAAAACATAAAATTTACTATATAAAAAATGACACTTCATTTCTCAACAATTTGTCAACAAAGTTAAATTATAGTTTCAACTTTACAAAAATTGTATTCAAATATTTTTTCTATTTATAAAATATAAACTTAAAATACACCAAACATTCTACATTTAATTAGTTTATATCATCTTAGAATTCAAAACATGTATGCTACTTTCTAGTGATTCAAGTTATAAAAAGTTAGATCAGTGTTAACCATTTCCTTTATAAAAGTGAGATGCAACTTTGAACTTTCAACGAAAAAAATTGTTTATGTACAACCATTATAGTTGAAAATGACATAAAATAAATTGTCACATATTAACATGAAATTATTATCTTCACATCTATTATAAATATTAAGAAAAAAGATTTCCAAAAAGTATCAATCAAACATGGTCTTCTATGCTATGATAAATTATTATATTTGATTTGATTTATGTATTTCATACAACATACATTAAAAAAATAGTTATGGATCCTAAAACTATTGAACCGATTTTATTAAAACCATGGGTTAAAGACAACAAAGATGATGCCATTGATCTTGGAATTGTTTGGTTGGTAAGCGCACCAAGATGTGATACAAAAGGGGGTGTTAAAATGCCACTTTTTTTAAAAATCAGCAAAGTTTGATATTCAAGGAGAAAATGAAGATATTTGCACTCAATATTTGAAGATGAAACAAGAACAAGAGTTGTAGTGCTCTGAATCTACTTTCTAAACTACTAATTTTATTTTTTTTAAATGATGAAGATTAAGGGTCTCAAAAAGAGAGAGCACACAGGGTGGTGTATAGAGCTAGTGTTGAGACTACCTTGGGACTTTTAGGCAAGAATTTGCAAGAAGGCTTGGTTGGAGACGCCCTTTGTATTGGCATTGCTCTCAAGAAGGAAGAAGTTAAGCAATATATTACCCTCTTATGCAAAGGGCTTGAGAGGAATGTAATGGAAACCTTTGCGTATTATGTAGAATTTTATGAGAATCCCTTTTCTCCCGCATAGATTGAGAAAATTCAAGAAGTTGTGGAGGGGATTTGCATCCTAATTTTCTCTCTTTGTGCATAAAAAATTTGTATCTTTGTTTATCCAATTAATATAATATGTGTGTTTTTTATGTTTAACCACTTCTCACCATGTGGTGAATTTTGGTTTTTATTTGATAATTTCTAGTTTTGATTGATTCTCCTTCTGCAATACATTATTTCCATTCTGCCCATTAAGAAACAACACATCCTTTAACCAAGGAGAAATCTTTGAACATAAAAATGGTGGGTTTAAAAGAAAATTGTGGAACAAGTGTTAGGTAACAACGAGGTTTTGAGAACCTCATTGAAATTCAACGAAGCTTCAAAAACCTATGTTTTCATTGTTTCTTTTTAAGATGATCCCTTCAAAAAAATTAAAGGTTTTGGAAACCCTAGCGATTCCCAAAAGGGTTCTTGAAACCAATTCAAATTTTGTTGTTTAAGTAATTTCCACCCACTAACAAAAATAGAGGAAGTTGTGACAACCCCATTGAGGTTCAACGTAGTTATGACAACCTTGTTGGGATCCAATGATATTATCAGAACTGCTTCAAATGATCGCTTTTTAGAAAGATGGCTATGAGGAAATTTTTGGAATTCAAGTAGTGTAGAGGACCCATATGAGTGAGCTTGGAGACTTTTGGGTTTAACCAAAAGAAGGATAGGGAATTAATTTGGATTTTTCTAAATATCATGTATAAATTTTAAGGTGATAGGTTTATTGAAAAATACCTCTAGAAGATGCTCTTGTTTGAATTTTGGGCATGAGTTTGCAGGTATGATCTAGAACCAAAACTTCTAAGTTTCAGCAAGGTCACCAACTTGATTACAAAGTCACTAGGTACTTTGTTGAATGCCTCTTAAAGGTTGAAAATGCTAAGAACATCACCACTTTCTCGGCAGGATGAATTAAAAGTCGCCACTTGATTGATCCCATTGGGCATGCCGAAAATGTTGTCAAATAAAATTTCACCCTATTGAACATATGCTCAAAATTCCAATGACATAATGGAATTGACCTCAAGGTGTGGGACCTTGCAAATGAGGTCATATCTCTGGAGAAGGGTGACTTCCTCTCAAAACTAGATGCAACAATACCGGTCTAACCAAGCATTGGATAACTCTACACTAATCCTAATCTATCAAACTAAAAAACGAAAAGAGAGAAGAGGATGCTAAAAATTAGAAATCTGGTGATGCACCAAGATTGAATACATTTCTTCCTTCATGTGATTGCATTTAAAGCATCAAAAAATCATTAAAGAAGCTCACATAGTTCTCTATTTCACCAAATTTATAAAAGAGCATGAAGGCTATGGTCTAAAAGATCCTAAAAGGGGTACAGATTACCCATAATTAACACTTATAGCAAATTAGCATAATCACATAGCTTGTAAAATGATGAAATTTCATGCATGCATAGAGGTATTGAATGTTACACAAGATACAAGAATTGAGAAGAGGTAAAAATAGTGATTTTATTAACTTAGAGGTGTGAAAGCCAATTTTATAGTTGTAGAATGAAAAAGTAGCATAAGTATGCTAGAGAAAATCCAGGGAAGAACCCTTAGAATGAATATAATGCTTGCCTTTATAGTTGAGGCATAACTTAGATGATTCAAATCAAAACCCTAACCCAACTAGGATTAGCAATCAAAAGGAAACTCAATTAGATCATAAAAAAATGTCTAGCTCCTCGATACTTGAGTTGAAGGCCTACTAAAAATAGCTCTATAGTGTGTGTCATACCCTTCTTGAGCATTAGTAATTGCAAAAGCAAAAGAAACCCCCATGAAATCTATGATCTAGCGTAAAAACCCATAGAAGTGACAACTGCATGCAATAAATGAGCATGGGCACTGCTTATTCCACATGTAGAAGTCAAGAGATGCATTAAATTATGCATTAAATGCCCTCTCTACCACCTTAGAAACTAAGATTAGACATCTAAGGAGAGTCGTTAGACATTAATGATGATTTTGGCTCAAGAAAACGCTTTTTGGAGTATTGTTGGAGTTTCAAGCTTGATAGAACCACTTTGTCGAACATCAAATGGTTCAAAGCCTTGAAAAAGCACCTTCGTCGAACATTGAGCATTGAACTTGCTAGAGAACACTTGTCGAAATGTTGAAGAGAAGAAATGTTGTGATCCCAAAAGTAAGAGGAGGAACCCCGTCGTGCATCAAGCATACCTCATATCGCATATGAATCTCAAAACTGTGAACTTTGGAAGATCAATTATCAGGTGTCAGGTGTCAGTTTTGATGCTTGCTAGAAGAAGAGAAGGAAGAATGCCAAAATATTTGAAGGTTGGTGGAGATATTGGAAGACTATGGAAGAAGAGAAAGGTCAGAAGTTGGGAGTTAGAGAGAAGGCTTACGCCTTATCATAAAATGTGATAAGTAATAAGAGGGGCATCCAATGCATGAAGTCCAAAGGTAAGGAATCAGAGATTGAGGGTCCTGAGGAAACCTTAAGTCTTATTATAAAGATAGACTAAAGTTAGATGGAAAGTTTGATAACTGAAATCCAAAGATGAGACATTAGGGATTGGGATCAGGAGGAAGGCTTAACACTTAAGATGAAAAGATGGTAAGATGTAAGGAAGAAGGTTGATCCTCGAACTCTAAAATTTTGAGACTTAGCCAAATTTTCTTAGATTTCATTGAGACTTTGATGATCGAGGGAAATAATTATAGCTTATGAAAAGGAAACCATAAGAGTTAAGGGTTAAGGCCAATGCCCGAACCCCAAAATACTTATGCAAGTAGTGGAAAGAAAAGAGAAAAAGATGGAAGATTGGGAATGATAGAGAATGCATGTTGGTATGTAGACAAGCGAAAGCCCGAAAGTTTGAAACTTTGATACTTAGCATTTTAGGATTTTTCAAGATATAACTCATGCAAGATGGCCCATATAAAATCTTTCAGATCGATTTTAATTGATGGGTCATAGAAGTTGGTGTGAAATGTCAACAATTGGTTCATATTTTATCTTCAGGAACTCACCATTTTTAGGTATACATTGTGTGGGGGGATACATAGTTTCTCGCTTTACCTCTTATGGGGGTTATCAATTGTATATTCATAATAGATGTAGTCCTTGGTGGTTATCATTGATTCCTCCATTCATCATCCTTGTTTATATATTTTCTCTCTTTTGGAGAGGGGATTTTTCCCATGTGGTTTTTCTCCTTTTCTCCATTTGTGAGAGATTTCCTTTGCATTTGTAAATGGGTATCTAAATTAGCCTTGTAGCTAGGACCCATCCTTGCATCATTTTCATAATAATTGCTTCTCCCTTAGCTGCACTTAAAAGGGGATGTTGGTGTAAATAAGTAATTTTCCTAACTAGTTATTAGTGGGATCCTATTTACGTGTAATTAATTCCACTTAGGTCTTAGACATATATAAGTTGTTTCAATAAGATTTTATCCTTTTAGCTTTTATTAAATATTAGGGCCCTAGGTCATAACTCATGCGATGGCAACAAACACCAATAGTTTTCTACAACATGTCATTGTAGCTAGGGTTTTTCCTGGGTCGTGGCCTCTGGGAACGACAACTTCGGGGAAGACTGAAGGATTTACTTTAGGAAAAGATGGCAACAGAGTTAAAGATGGACAAACAACCAATAGGAAAATGATGAGAAACTTTCAGGACAACATGATGCAAGCTCTGCCTCAAAGGATGGCAATCCGCTTCAGAAAAGAGGGCAACAAGATGTTGTTGCTTCAGGGGGAGATGGAGTTGTTAAGGGGTCAAAGACGCCCGAGTCTAAGGGGAACAAAGATGAGCATCTTAAGGCTACGAAGCACCCAACCAGAAGGTCCGTAGGAGGGGGTGTTGGGAACTTTGCTTTCCAACTCTCATCTAAATCAATCACATTGGAACTAGATGGGAGACTGGAACAAGAAGTGGCATTTAATGAAAAAAAAATTTCTGGGCTGGGCTTGATTGGGAGATTCAGGGGATTTTGGCCAAGCTTGATTGACCTTCATCAGTGGATCTCCAACCACTAGAAGCCTATTGTGGAAGGGTATGTTTAAATTTATCCTATGGCTAAAGGCTTTTTTATTGTTGTTTTTGAAAAGGAACATGATAGAAATAAGATTCTTTGCAATTATCATTAGGATTGGGAAGAAAAAATACTTTGATGTTAAAGCCATGGCATCTGACTTTTAATCCAGCCACTGAAGTTTTTGAGAAGGTTCCTGTTTGGGTGAGACTTTCTAATCTCCCCCTACATTTTTGGTTTGATTCATGCTTGGAGGCTGTAGGGAACTCTTTAGGAAGCTTTTTAATGGTGGATGAGGGATCTTCAAATATTTTGCATTCAACTTATGCTCGAATTTTGGTAGAAATGAATGTGTCCAAGGTGCATCCGGAGGAGATTCAGCTAAAAACATCGAAGGGTGTTGGGTGCAACCCCTGGACTATGAAGGGGTACCCTTTAGGTGTAGAAATTGTTATCAAACTGGGCATTTGGTTGTTGAATGTGTCAAACATAGAGCAAAGAAATCTACTTCTTGGTGGAAAGATGTGGCTCCCTAGTACTACACTATGGAGAAATAGGAGGAGAAGCAAGTGAGCTCTCAGCTAGAAGGAAAAGTGGAGGAGGGACGAGCATCTAGGGATCTTATTCAGGAAGGGAAGGTGATGGAGAATGAGGTTAGAAGGATGGATCAACAAAATAATATTGCTATCTTAACACAAGAAGGGAACCCGAATGGGAACAATGATAAAGTTTTTTTGTTGAAGGGAAACGAAAAGGAGATGAATCCCAATAATGGGGCTGCAACACCAAATTGTAGGAAGAAAAAAGGTGTGGTGAGGCCACAAGAGAAAGATGTTGGGAAATGGAAGGTTGAAGATCAAAGTCAACAAATAATTAGCAGTTGGAATGGAGCTTGGAAGAGTCCCCGAGATAAGTCATTGGAGTGGCAGAAGGAGGCTACAAGGGTGGAGGACGGTTGGCAAACGGTCAAGGGGAAGAAAGCAAAGAAGGAAAAGCAAAAGGATTTTACAATGTTCCTCCAATCTTAGACTAAAGGAAGATCAATTAATGGTTCAAACTGTTGACCTGTTAATAGGTTCTTTAGGGGTTGTTGGCTTTAAGCCTGATGGTCATATGTAATGAAACTTTGTTTGTAACTTTTGGAGTAGATAACAATAGAAATCGATTGTAGGTCTTTGAGTGTTTATGTAGGAATCGGTTGGGTATGGAAGGGATTTTAAATGAAATTGCATTGTGGACTACTTTGTAATCTTTATTTTATTATTAATAAATTTAACTTTATTACCGATCAAAAAAAATATATAGTAGGGCCCTAGGTCATTTAATGATGACTCATGTCATTTAATAATGGCACAATCATTTAATGTTTGGTACTTCATCACACCTTGTTTATATAAGCAAGGTCATTGTACACTTTTGTTATATACCTTGTTATCATTATTGATAGATATTAATATCAAGCAAGCTCATTTCTTGCATGCTCTCGTGTGGAAGGTTTTTATGATTTTTGCAAGTGGTTTTGGGATAGAGCTAATTTTTAGCTCCTATAGAATATATATTCTAAAACCTATAAAATTAACACACTTCAAGTGAATCCATTATATTGGCTTCAAACAGTGCTAATCCTTCATGCCCAAAATGCAAACTAGAGCTTCATCAAGAGGTAATTTTTAGTTTGTTGAATTATTAGATCTTGTAATTAGAAGTAGAAATAGAATCTTTGTATCACCAATAAAAAGGGGAAATAGAATTTTTATATCACCATCTCCTAGAGCCTAGTTTACACCTCCCTTTAATATGTCTACTCACCTTAGGATCCTTGTTGCTAATTTAAATAGGGATTTATTTCATATTTCTCCAATGGCAGCCCCAAGAAATAGAAACTTTGTGACATTTAATGGAGCCAGTCCTCTTGATCTCTAGCAATATGATGATAACACTAAAAATCATTCTATTTTTATTGGAAAGAATGATACTAAACCCATTTAACACATCCAAGATGTTGGAAACATATGCTTTGTCTACCATATTACACAGGAGAATAGTTGTTAGAATTCTTGCTTCTTCTTTGAAGGGAAAAGCTTTGTAATGGTACAATGGGCTACAACCTAGTTCCATTCACAATTGGGATGAGGTAGAGCATAAGTATATGAAATAAATGAGAATAGAAGTGATCACCCTACCTAATTGAACAAATAATAATAGATAAGAGAGCACTTCATGAGTTCATCATGGATTTCACTTTTATATTTCAAAAGACTTGGGATAGAATCCCAACTTTACTAAAGTCTTCCCCTAACACCACTTTCTCGTATTTCTTAAAATATTTAAAGAGTGCCATAATTGTAATGATTTAATCCATGGGAGAAATTGTACTAATTGATTCTTCTAATATTTCTATAAGAGTTGAGAACTATTTGATACAAGTCATTTAAGTTATTTCTCAAACTCTCCATGCATATATTTCTAGAGCTACCTACAATTAATTCTCCTACCCTCACTCCCTTACCAAAATCTAATCCCCTTTCATTTGCTTCTACTTTTAGTCATTCAAATGATGGCGAAGACCTTAAGACTTTCATGAAAAACATGACTAATAAATTGACTACCTTAGAGAGGTAGCAAGTTGTTAAACCTAACTTAAACTACAACCAAAGCTACCAGCCAAATAAAAATCAAAATTAGAATCAATCTTATCAACCTAATAGATACCAAGGTACCAATCTAAATCTTCCTTTACAAGTTTTCCATCTTGTTCGACAAATCCTGACTATTGGTACAAGCAAAGCTCTTGTTCCAATCCAAAAAATGTAGCTCAAGAAGTTTATTGGTGTTATCTATATAATGCACCTCAAAAACAATCCACTTGTATAGTTGGAGTGTAAGGACAGGTTTTGATGGTGCAAAATTTCCCAACTCAAGTAATGGGTCAGTGCAAGTGTCTACCCTTAAAACACATCTTATGTTCTAGAGCTTGGAGAACTATCATGTAGTCAATCAACCTACATGAAATTCAATTTCACCTCTAGGTAATGTTACAAACAACAAGAGATCAAAGAAAAGGTATTTGGATGATGTTCTTATACCTATTTTAACACAAATGCAACCTCTTTATAATAAGAAATAACATGTGGTGAAGCCTACAAACATAGATTAGACCAACATACTTGCTACTACAAAGGACATGAGTTCCTCGACAAAATATAGATCAAATGAAGAGAGGACCTTGGGTGCCTTCAATATATAAACAAGCAATCAAGCCTTTGAATATCATAGATTAAATGAAAACAAGCTTGAATGTGTTCATGTGAGATGTATTATTTACCTTGTCTTAGAGGGACTTTTTTGCAAGACGCCTTGGACTAATTTCCATTAACTATACTAGCAAATAAAAAATAAAGGGTTCCAATCAATCTTGTTTAGCCTAATGAAGAACCCAAAGGAAAAATGAAAAATCCACCCCCTTTCTTCTTATCTCTATTTTTTGCAAAATTCTTGTTTCTTAACTGCATGATGAACTTAGGAGCTAGTGTTTCGATGATACCTAAGAAGATAACCGTTATGCTAGGTATTGAAAACACTCCTATTTCTAAAGGTGTGTTTCACTTGGATAATACTTCAGTGAACACAATAGGAGTGATTAATGGCCTAGAATAAATACATCATGCGTACCTATACTTGACCTTTAGTCAAGACATATTAGTTATTGACTTACCCCCAATCTTTGGTATATTTTATCAAGGGATTTCACTGCTAAGATTGATGGGTATTTGTTTGTTGATTGGTCTCACATGCTTTTGAGGACAAAGTATGGGATGAGGATTACCATCAGGATTGAGCTTGTGTTAAATTTTCATGTGGAGATTTATGACCTTAAGTCTTTTGGTCCAAAGTATATGATACATGAAGAAGAAGAAAATGATTTAGAGCATACTAATACATTCACATCACCTCTCTCAAACCCTAACCTCTTGCTTGATGAAGGGGCTAGAGAAAATTATGACATTGATTCATTTGAAGTTGTTGAGATGAATGGTTTAGGGACATACATGACACAAGAATAAAATTCATTTATAACTTCTACACTCAAGTAGGAAGATGGCTCAAATGGCTTGTGGAGGATGTTTTTGGATGGTGCCAAGAGTAGACTTAAGGTTGGAGTAGGGGTAATATTGATCTCTCTTGATTGCAAAAGGTTTCATTTTTCCCATAGGCTACAGTTTTCTTGTATTAATATTGTAGTGGAGTATGAGTCATTAATTCATGGCTAGTTATTCGCTAAGAAGAAGAGGATCAAACAACTCCAAGCTTTTGGAGATATTGAATTGGTAATCAATCAAGGAAGAGACAAGTCACTAAGAATACCCTCCTTAGAGCATATAGACATAAAGTTTGGGACCTAATTGAGAATTCTTATGCTATAAACTTGCAAGTGATACATGAAAGATGAATGCTAAAGTTGATCAACTAGAAGCATTTGGATTAAATAGTTTTCCCCTCCTATGGACCTCTTTCAAAACCATGATCAACATGTTAAGGTGAAATTTTAGTCTCTCAAATGTTGGTGCTACCTTTTAGAAAGCCATGGATATTTCCTTTAAATGTTTCATAGGAAGATTCATCTTGAAATATAGATGATGTAACTATTTTTTTTGTAGTTGGTGAGGATCACTTGAAGCATCTTGAAAAGGTGTTTAAGAGATGCAGAGTCTAGGGTGTCATTGAATCCAAAGAAGTGTATTTTTCATTCCTCCCCAAAGCAATATCTATAGATCTTGAGAGAGTGTCGACTATTTCAATCCCTTTTTAACTAGCACATAAAAAATATTTACAATCTTTCCTTGGCAAGATAATTTTTTATAGGAAATTCATTCCTAGCTATGTTGGGTTGTTTAAGCATATTACATCAATGTTGAAGGAGGTTATTTTCAAATGGGCTAGGAAGGGAAATTATTCTCTATGCTCGTGAAGGAATAAGAAGCATTGCAACCATCCTAACCTAGAAAAATGATGAAGGTTTGGAGCAAACTTTAGCTTTTTTCATTCAAACATTGAAAGACTATTAAGAGCACTTCAACCCCATGGAGAAATATGTATTTTATATCATGAGAGCTCTAAAAAATATAGATATATGTTTGCTAATAATCATATTAAAGGTATGGTTTCTCATACTAGTGTGAGACATTTTATAATGGGAGATGAGATAGGTGAAAAGAGAGTTGGTTGGGTAGCTAAAATTTTGGAATATGATGTCACTATCAAGACTACAAAGGTGGTAAGAGGTAGAAGTCTTTGTGAGCAACATGTTGAAGATGCAACAAATGATGACTCATCTTTTGTTGTGCAAGAAGAAGAAATAATTGCTAGTAAGTCTTGGACAACAAAAAAGGAAAGGTTCCTATCCACTAGGGAATATCCTTGTGGTTGGATAAGACCAAAATAAAACACTGCAGGTTGCAATCTATTCCATATACTTTGATTAATGACATCTTTTTTTAAATAAATCTTGAGAGATTTCCGCTAAGATGTGTAGAATAAAATCAATTTGATAGAATTCTTAGTGAATTCCATGAGGGATTAGTTGGTTCCCTTTGGGTTTATACAATCACAACCAAGAGAGCAATTGGTAATTATCCTTTTGTTCTAGTCTATTGAAAGAAGGCTAGACTTCCTTTGTCCCTAGACTTGCCTCCATTAGAGCTCGCCCAAAAATTGGAGTTAGAGGAGGAAGATGCAAGAACCATTAGAATGGATGAGTTAAAATAGAGGAGTTGAGGTAGTTAGCTATGGCCTCATTGGAAGAGCACCAAAAGAAAACTAAACAACATTTTGACAAGAAGGCTAGAGATTGAATTTTTAAAGAGGGTGACTGAGTGGTGAAGTGGGATGCTATTAAGGCCAAGCCAACTATAGATTTGAGTCCTAATAGGCCAAATGCTAGTTAGGTTCCTATATTTGGCCTGATGAAGGTTGAGAATTAGCTAAGTATAATTTTGCAAGTGGGTGGCACCCAAAATTCTAATTAGTTTAGTTAGAGCTTTTAGACTTGCAAGTTTATTAGGAATTTCTCGAATCACATGGGATCGATGGCGATCCATTTTCTGCATTACAAAGTTTTATGTAGATCTAGTTTTGTGGATATTTTCATGTAAATTAGACATCATTCCAAAGGTGCAATTGTTGATCAAGGTCTTGTAAGGACCTCATGAAGCTTAAATTTGACTAAGTATAGATTTTATGGGTGGATGGAGGTCAACATCCTACAAATATAGTTATCAATGATTTTTTGCTAGAGCCCAATAATGGCCAATTCCACATTTGTAGGACTTTGATTGCCATATGGATTTGTAGACAATTCCAAGTGACCGAGTTCAATTCAAAAGTAAAATTCGAGTGGGTTAGTCTCTCGCATGAAACCAATGGAACATATCAAATCCACATGAACTTGATAAAAGCCAAAATCAACTAAAGGGTAGTTTTCATGTGGGAAAATCTATCTAAACCTTTATAAAGGTAGGTGATACATTTTAGATGACATCTCCAAGCTCATAAAATCCTATTATGCATTAATGTTTTGCATATCCCAATGCTAACCATTTGCCCATAGAACAACATATCCAGTTTAAGGTAGACATAGTTTTTGCAAAGAGACCAGAATGTAAAGATAATCTCCAAGTGATGCCATTAATATTGCAACTACACTCTTAACTACCCAACCTTGAGCTATGGAGCTATAGAAGCAATTTTAATATACTTCTACAAATTCCCAAAGGGAAAAGCGATACCATTTGTTTATTGATCTGTAAACAACCTCTTCATCAAAAAATTATTCCTAGACATGATTTCTAGTAGATTTTATGGGGGTCTTTGTACTTCACTCATTAAATTCATCAATACACCGTATGACAAAAAACATTGAGAATAATTTTCACGACCACAATTGGATTTGTTTTACATATATGTCAAGTTGGTAGGCACCAAATAGGGTTTCCCTCTCACCATGTTTTCCTTCTCTCTTCCTCCTCACATTGGAGATCTTTAAAAAGACAACTTGCAACTCATTTGTTAGTGGATTCTTTTTAGTTCTATAGTAGACATGCATTTTTTATTTTTCTACAACTAAAATTGGCTTTAAGCCTTGAGTTTAATAGAAATTTCTCTTTTATCTCATATCTCTCTTTGACATGTTGTATGATCTATTGTCTTCATGTGAATGATTATTTATTGTTTATACATATTTATGGCATGTAAAGTTTATTTGAAGGAACCAATTTTGGATTTCTTTCGTTCTAGTGTTTGTTAACTCTTAATTTTAAATTTATTGTAGGATTTTGTGAATTAGAGATATATGGAAGCATTTTGCAATATCTATTGTTTCTTTGTGCTATAGTAAGCAAGGAAGAAACCAATCTAAACATCAGTGCATCAGCTCTTTCTATAGTAGCATTCCTTCTTCACCTTTTCCTCAATAATCAATAAATGAGTTGGATTAACACTTCATACCTAGTTTAAAGAGGGATCATATCCTTAGTAAGATGGTTTGACTTTATTCAACAAGGTCCTTCATCTTGAAGTCATTCCCATGTTCTCACCAAGCAATCAAATTCATTCATTTTAGAGGGTACAGTTTAGATTGACAACGATAGATATATGCAACTTCTACCTTTAAATTGACAATTTCAAGCCCATGTCCTATTGCAACCATATATTTACACCATTTCACTAAATTTTCTTCTTCCTTTGCATTTAACACTATTGGAGGATCTTTCTTCAAAGTAGAAGTTAAATCACTTAACCAACTAATCAATGTGCTAGTATGGATTCCCCATATCTTTGTTGTACCCCTTGGTAAAAATTCAGTATCCTTATCTAAGTGTTCCTTTCATATCATATTTGGTCCACTTTATTTATACTATGTTTGGTCCTTATTGTGTCACACCACATTTTTGAAAAATTAAATTTGCATTATATTGCATCATGTTTAGTTCTACAACTTCAAGTTAGCTTCAAAGAAATGCTACTTTTCTTTAGCTTTAGCTTGATTGGCATATTGAACTAACCAAGAGTTGGCCATGTAGCCAACTTCTCTAGAAATACTATTGAGAATTAGTGGAGTAATAAAACATTTAGTGGCTCTTGTATCTATTAAAATGAAAACACAATGTCCAAAGAGTGTACCTAAAATTTTAATAGGTGAGATCAACAAATCTTCTTAGTGATTATTTGTTGTGACATGGATCCTCTACTCAAAGGTTATTTGTTGAGAAGTTAATGTAAAGTTCTAAAATTATTGCCTTGGGATTATTTGGTACAATTACTAACATAGTGTTCACCTCTACATGTGAACATCCACCTATTGGCCCTCTTTTATTTGGCACTTGATCCCATGGTCCTCCATTATTCCCTTTTTTCTTACTTTCTCCCTTCTTGAAGTATGAGTTATTTTTATTTCTAGAATTATTTTCAAAACCTCTATTTGGATTGTTGGCTTTAACCCTTCTTTTAAATAATTTTATCTCTTTGCTTCTCCCAAACCTCTTCTTAAACATGTCCTTAAATGTTACAATGATCTTGATTTTATGTTCTTGCTTAATAGATTTCTTAAACACTTGATCCATTGTTGAAGGCACATGGATATTTGCTTCTCCACCTATTTGCAAATTCAAACACATTACAATTTCCTAATTCAAAAACATTCATCATTTTGGAACTAAGGAACATATTTCAATAATCTCGTAAAATTTTCCCAATACTCAATTACAAATAAGTCTACTTCCTAAGGTTTTGAAAATTTGTCAACTTTTGGTCAAAGTAGAGTTGGGGTAACCACATTTGCCTATAAATATTACAAATTGATCCCACATCATAGATTAAATCCACACACCAAAATTCAAATCTACAAATTTGGTTCAAACTCACAATTCACACAAATCATTTTTCCAACTTCATACCATTATTTTATTCATTCAATTTAATGTACTACTACATATAATAACAAACTATCAATCTTAAAATAATTATATTTATTATTATTTAATTATGCTTCCCTATAGAGTTAAATTAAAAGGGAATTTATTCTCTTTAAATAAATAAATTGCAAAATGTCACTTGCTTTGTAAATTGTTCTATAATCCTACTTATTCCCCATCACAATTAATAATACAATTATTTTAAGACCTATTGCATAAGCCTTTATGCTTTAAAAATTTAAATAAAAAATTAATTATGACATTTTATGTACATTTTTTACATTGGATTTTTGTCACAAGAATTAACTAATTATAAAACATCAAAAATATAAGCATACTCCGAGAAAATAGAATCTATTCCGCTATAAACACAATCAATGCCAGGTTCAAATCTATAAAAATATTAATAATAATGAAGCGGAAAATCTCACCGAAGATTTAGGTGAACCATAAGAATATTTTTAATGAATGAATGAATGAAAGATTTTAATGACGTCCACGAGACTAAACAGCCTATGGGACCGAGACACTCAACAACTTAGTTTGTCTCCAGACTCTTCTCCAGATCAGATCTCCTGCTATTAATTTTGACTAGGAGGCTAGCCGTCTGCTTTATCTTATCCTCCTCAAATAACTGCTGCATATTGCCCACATCTGAAATACTTGAGTACTGATTACGGATATTTTCGTACGCTGTGCATTCCATAACGAAGTGCCACTCCATTTCCACCACTCTCTTATTACAAAATAAGCACGTTCTTTCTTCCCAAGTTTCCTTAGGTGTCTTCCACCTACCAGTCTCACATCTAAGATGGTGGGAACCCGTTCTCAATTGAGCAATTAATAGCCTCACTTTCCCTTTAATAGTTGCACCTAAATATGGTTTTTCACCATGTTCCTTAGCTGGGTTA
>VDFB02389529.1:24301-135768 GCA_007258455.2 Sequoia sempervirens
GTTGACATGCCATTTATATTGCCAGTTGAGAATGCATTAAAAATTTCGAGAAAGATGATCAGTTTCAGCCACCCATTTTGGAGAAAGCTAGCAAGCTTTTGGGACAAGTCAATGCTTTTTATTTAAAACTATCCTCCTTCCAATGTCCTATTTGGAAAAAGTTGTGCACTGCAACATGCAAATGGAATAATACATTGCTTTTTCGTTCTTTTTCTATTCTAAATCAAGCTTTCAGCTAAAAGGAAGATACAAATGGAATGTCAATTAAAAATATAGAATTTTTTGAAAAAAATTGTAACGGAACATTCAAGAATATAGATTAAATAAGGTTATATTAAAAGCAAAACCTCTCTCCGTGCAGTGTGCAGACAATATAGATTATTCTCGGCTCATTTACTGAGCACATTAAAGACAATCTCACGAACAGGCAGAGAGATTCCCCATAAAGCTATTAAATTTCAGGCATAGTTCACCCTCCACGACACTTACAAGGTGCTTCTCTAATCTCTAACAAGTGACTTACTCAGTATTGGGCTATAATGCACACTGTAATTGCCCCTATAACCATATACCCAGTTGTAACAAAAGTTGAGACATCATCCAAAACCCAAGGCCGCCACCAACACTGAAGTCAGTTTGTTGAGAAACAATCATAACTTTTCTTATCAAGTAATGAGATACTGATGAAGAACTCCTTGTTTTAGAGATACCAGAAATAATTGCAGTGCTAGATGATAAAGACTACGTTTTTTCTTGCATTAACAAAAATACTCCAGGGCTTTAACCATCCAAACCAATCTGTCAGTATTAACTGTAAAGTAGCATCATTCCTAATCTCTGACTGACTACTCAGAACTGCTCTGGGCCCTACAACTACAAAGCTGTGTAGCCACTACAAATGTAAGTCAATGCATTTCAGTGAAGCTCAAAATAGACTTTTGCTATATGGAATTATCAATTATGATTTTTATACCTAAAACAATTGCAATCACACAGAAGACTTCATGACACAAGTTTCTTCCAAAAACTTTTCCTTGATGAGTAAATTAGTTGGGATTTGAGAAACTACGGTTGAAAGCAATATATAGAAGAAAGAATGATGAACACAGCAAAATCAAATTTGTGATGGATTTTTAACTAGACTATTACACTCAACTGCTAGGCGGATATAAATAACATCCCCCTGCTTGATCCTTCATTTAGAAACTGAAAACAACTTAATAAGCCATCAGAATGACCAAACACAACCTTCTCCCTCGTTTACAACATTTCTCAGTTATCACTTAGTCTAGATCATCCTTAGTTCATATTCACCTGCCGTTGTAATGTACCTAACCCATGGCAATGCTTGATATCCACTCTTTTCAATGATTTTCAAGTACCTGACCTGCGGTAAAGAATTGCAAGAACAGAAAGTTGTTATAAAGTAGCATCGTACATCTAAATAATCCAAATGTAAATCCTCAAACCAGTTATTCAATGCTTCAAGTTACTTGTGGAGCTAAATATTTGACGCTTGTATATAAAAAGCATAATGATTTTCCCTGAGGCCAATGTAAATATTTATAAGCCTCATCATAAATGTGGAAGTCACAACATAAATGGAGTCTAGAACCTCGAAACAACAAAAAGCAGTTCTGTCAGAAGTTTCTGTTCTATAAATTTACCTTGTGAGGACATCTATAGTGTCAGTCCAAAAAGACCTAGACCAGCTCAAGATATTAGCAATAGCAATAATCTATATTTGTAAACTAAAGTTAAAATGACCTGGATTCCTGATACAGTAAAATATGGTATCTCAAATTTGACACGAATAGGAGCCCGCTTTTCTGGGGTTGCTTCTTCAGCAGTTATGCTAGAAAGACTAAATTCAGCCCTCAATATGTATTCCTGAAACAAAACCCACATGATAAGTCAATCAAGGAACCAAAACATCAGATTCCAGAACCATAGCATTGTTAACAGTCCTAGAACAAGAAAACCAATAAAACATGCAAGATATACCTTTCCGCCAGGAAATGATTTGATTTTCCAAAGCAAAGCATCCCTCTCTGGGGAATATGCAGAAGAACCCATTGATGTACGTACATGAGGTGTAGATGCATCAGCTGGGACTGGCAATTCAATTTCAACATTTGTTGCCGTACTGCAAAGTTAAAGAAAATCACAAAACTTATTAGCACATACACAAAAATATCAGTCATGCTCAAACCATCCCCTGAAGCCAACATGTTAGAAAGATCTACCTGAACTGCAGATAAATGAGATCTAACAATCAAAACTCCAGGATCAAGCAGACAATAAAATAATGGCATACATAAGCCAGAGAGATAACTTGAAACCTGCGATCTTTGTATTGACTGCGTGCTCTCACCAAATATTCCACTCGGCTTCTTGAATGCTTTTCTACTTGAGCTTCAACCCATATCAGTGGCTTTACCTGCAAATTAATAAAATTACATAATATGAAACCTACTTCTAGAAGGAAATTCTCCACATCCTTCATAACAAACCTCCAAAGATTTGACGACGACTGCATTACTCTTGAACAAACCTGTGTGCTAAGTCTGTAGTTCATAAGATCAAAAGTCCCATCAGGAGGTATGAAGGATATAGTTCTATCATTTTCAAAACGAGCAAGACGAACACACCTGCCAGAAGAAATGGAATATAACATATGCTTTTTCAAGGGAAAAAAGACTGAGTACAACATTGAAGGAATTTGCAAGGACTTAGTAATATAATATAAAATAATGACAGTTTAAGGAATTGAGTAAGAAACAAGTTTGATTGCATACTGATGAAACTTGATGTCATCCAAATCAATTGCTTTTCCCTTTGATGCTTTGCCTTGAGCTTCTAGTAGCACCCTGTCATTAAGTCCAAGCTTGCATTCTGGCATTCCACTGAAAAAACAGTGAAACAGGATACACTTGCCATGAACAGCTAGCTATGTAATGTTTCAGCAGTCATACTAAAAGTATATAAATATTAAAATGTAAAAAATAGTAACAGCCATAATTTGCACAAATATACTAAATTAACCACAAAACACAGTTTGATAATTCAATGCTAAATATTAAATAAAAAGTTATATATGGTTTAATATTTATGGCATATGTTCAAATTAGAGCAATCATTAGGGGTCAAACTACATCCAAAACCCAATATAAATCATCTAGATGAATTAGTATTTTATTCTTTTTGTATATTTTCATTATTATTCTTTTTTCAAAATGGGCTGGGGATCCAGGTTCAGCTTGGTACGGCAAGGGCACAGGTGGCATGATCAAATTCACCCCAGGTCCATCTATTACAGACCCAGGCAAGGCCCACAAACCATAGGATTGGGACCTGGTCTGGATACGGGAGCCAGTGCAGCATAATCCAGCTTCATAAGTTATAAATAGTTCTCAAGAAAAGGACAAAGAACACTATTTCATTTTAGCATAACTTCTAACAAAACTGCCGTGCAAGGAAGCTGTACTAATTTTATACTTATATAGGATTGGAAGGTATTATTGATAAACAATCTAAATTGGAAAAGGGAGGGAAAATAATGTCTGAGTATTTTCTTCAGCAAACAGGTTGATTCCTATGTTGACAGAAACAAAACAGATAGAGGGCATCATATCCCAAAAACTATATTTCTAAGGAATAGATGCTTCTTATGTCATTTGTGGCCTGCAACAGATGGCTCATCATATCAGCAATATAACATTTAAAAAGAAATCCTAATTTCCAGTAACAATTTCATCATTTGCCCATTATAATTCTGTCTTTTGATCTGTCACTCTAAGCTCTCCATTGAGATGGGATTCTGTTCAACCACTCATCACAGTTCCTTATTCTTCTACAAAGTTTTTATTCTGACTGAAGCATGCCATCTGTTGAAATTAAAGTATGCAGCAATTAAGTTGGTTGTCTCATGAACAAAATTTGTTAGTTATTTAAATCTTAACAATGAATATGAATATAATATTTGTACTTGTAAAAAGTTGAATAATTTGTACATTTTTTGTATGATGGTACTTAATAATTCTCCCACACATGAATAAACACAAAATGTTTATTAACCATAACATCTGAGAACTCTCACTTCCCAATGTCAACTCAATTACATTTCATTTCTCATTTCTCACAAGATACGTATATTTGTTCAGCTGTGCATGGCAGACACGGGCCTTCTGGCTTAGTGGATGTGGTTTATCCTATTCCCAGGTCTTTTTCAAGCGAGTCGCATATTTGAGAAAAGAGGTGTGAAGTAACATTATAATGTTCTCCAAAAACTTGGCTAAAGTTTACAATGTATTTACTTAGCAGAAATTAAGGGAAGCAGTTCCATGTTTCCTCTATGTAGTCGATTTGTTTTTATTTCTACAAGGACTCAATGACAATATTATGCATGGATAGAGAAAGTTACCTCAAGTAGGCTCTCATCTTCAGCGCTCCAACTACATCAGATCGCACTATTTGCCCATTGCTATTCACAAGAATATTTACACTTTCTACTACATCCAAAAAGACCTTTAACAACAAATCAAAAGCATCAAATTAGTGAAATATCAATTGCCATATTCAAGCAAAGCACAAAATCAAATCCAGATTAGCTTTCAACCTCATTTTTCTTGTATCGTATTCCTTCACTTCGCCAGGAAACTGCATTTGTAACAGCCATTGGAGGTCGCTGAGTGACTTCCATCCTGTAAGCATCTGTTTTGATGAATTCACTAAGAATCTTTGCCTCTGTATATTGAGGGTATCCGAAGTCCATTATTTCATCTAATAATTCGTACTGCGGGCAGAGAAATACAAGTAGTCAAATAATATACAAATATTTCAAATTCTAAGTTCATGATAAAATAGTCTCAAAATGGTTGGCTCATTAAAAGGAATTCTGAACCCTGAACTCTCTGCGACTCAGATGAAAAATAGATATGTGTATACTCACAACGACGACAAAATTGTCTCTCAAAGACTCTTCCTCTAGCTCTTCAAAATAGTGCTTGAAGACCTGCAGAAATAACACACGACAATCCAAAACTCAACCTAAATTTAACCTATGAATCAGTAATTGTAACACACTAATCATAACAGAAAACAAAGATAAACATTAACAAATCTCGTTTACTGTAATGAACAGCTAAATATATGTGCAACAGTTCCAAATGGAAGCATTAAGAACACACTCTAGAATCCCCAGGTCTACAGCCTCAGTAAGTTTCCTAAAGGCAATGTCTCATTTGATAATTGAAAATAGAGAGCCTAGAACAAGATATCAATTGTGAATGAGAAGCACAGAGTTGAACTTACATCCACAACTCGATGTAAAAATAAAAGTGAGCTAGCTGCATTAGAGTTCTGTCTGGATGCTGTCATAAGGTAAATATTGTTGTGCTGAATGAACATGTAAGTGACCCCATTGTCATAGACCACTGGATTTGTTAAAGTAGGATCACCCTGTCCATGTAATTCCATCAAAAACTTTGTCAAGCACATAAGTTGAAAACAATCCTCTTACACATGGCCGTTTCAGCCTTATAAGAGATGAGACGTAACAACACAGGCTAGTATATTTTAATAAATATATTCACATGAGACAATATAATTTATCAAATGCCATACATAGTGACATGGGCCTACTAAATGTTCTTAGATAATGTGTATATCTCTATGTAAATATTCCATATCTGAGCTTCCTTGTACATCCTTTGTAGTTTTTATGTACACAATGCACATAGCATATATAAGTCAACAGAAAGTACAGTTACAGTAACTTCTTGTGTTCTTTCCTCTGTTGCAATAATGTTCTTATCAATAGATCCATGTAAACAATTTTCCTTTCGAAATGATTATAGCTTTATTACCAATTTTAAAGTAAGTGGACACAAAATCTAACTAAAGAGTTTTCAATCACCCAGGACTGGATTTGACGGAGTTACATGGATTCAAATAAAGGATTTTCAAAACATTGACAGCTATTGACAAAAATTAACAGTAATATCTCCTTTATTGCTAAGTAAAACTAAAAACACTCGCCTTTGCGTGTATACATGTGATTCCTACACTTTAGCATATAGAAATTATCCTTTCTTTTCACTTTGAGTCATATTGTTTTACAAGCCTTCTGAAGAGCATATAAATATAGGATGTTCATCCAGTTCTTCATACAATTATAAAAAATTGTTATGACTCATCTACATAAACTCATGTGTACAAGGCCATTCACTAAATCTGCAAGTACATGTCTGGAGTATTCTGTTGCATAAAACTATTATTTTTGTTTTTATTGCTGATTCAACTGTATTTGCTAATGCCACTAATTCCACCCTATGAACCATCTTATGAGCATAGGCATGGGCAAGTTGTAATTGTATTATGGCCATTTTCTTGTTTTTTATGTTTATTTCTATTGTTAGGTACTAAGAAGAGAACCCAAAGACCCAAAAGGTCATATTATTGATTGGAACAAAAATTGAATCATCAGCATGCTAATCCAGGTTAAATAAGATCTATGCTAGTTTGTCCTTCCATTCCTTTAATTTATTTTCAAAAGAATTTAACTAAAAGGGCATGTACCTATGGAGGGGCATATCCCTCTCGTTTTTCCCTGCATTAGTGATTTCAACAATATTTAGAACAGTAAGAAAAGGGAGTAGTTCAGCTCAAAATGCAGAGTGGAGGCTTTTTGGCCAGATAATTTGAGAAGGCACTACAAATGAGAGCAGAAAGTTTGCTGTACCAAGCTCAAGTTTTTCTGAGAAGTGTTTTGGCAGATGGAAGCCTACGTATACTGGAACTTTT
Organism: Sequoia sempervirens; assembly: GCA_007258455.2. Lineage (NCBI taxonomy): Eukaryota > Viridiplantae > Streptophyta > Pinopsida > Cupressales > Cupressaceae > Sequoia > Sequoia sempervirens. The sequence goes on from VDFB02389529.1 coordinate 31,106, forward strand.
CAAAGAAATATAATACTGATGGTTTTTGATTCAAAGTTTGAAGGTAAGAGTTGAAAATATAATGTTGGGTTGAGCCATGTTTTCTACTAATGACACCAAAATCTTATCAGCAATGCATATGAAAAAAAAGTTATGGTCTCTACCTTGCATAGGACCTTTACCTAAATATTAACAAAACTAAGGTAACATTTACCTGAACAAATCTTCTAGCAAAAATTATTTAACTTCAGCAATTGAAAGCTTGCAAGGAAAATTTTAGTATGTAATTTATTAATTTTGTGGGATTTTCATAAATTTTAAGCCCTAACTTTGCAAAAAATTGACTAAACAATGTCATTTGTTATATATGTTGGAAGTGAAGTCCAACCATCACTGCCCTTTTGTCTTCCTCTTCCCATGCCTCTTCACTTGCCTGAAGAGTCAGATATAATTCCTTTCTCATTCTCTTTTTGGGTATGATGAGACTGATGTATTTGAGTTGATTAATAAAAACAGTGTGCCCTGCTTTCCTTGGTGAACCGCGTTAAATACTTGTGTTAATTTCTTTGTCCCTGTCTTTGCAATTTGTTTTGTTGTTCTGTTTTTATTTCATTGTTGTTCTTGTTGCACAGTTAACTCAACAAGTGGTATCAGAGCTCAGTTGAGGAGAGATGGAGGATTGCGAGGTTGAAAAAATTTCTGGTTAAAACTTTGGAATGTGGAAGTTGCAGTTAGAGGCATTGTTGACACAAAAAGACCTCTCATTTACACTAGAGGGAAAATCGAAGAAGCCTACTGTGATGTCTGATGAAGAATGGGATAGATCAGACAAGAAGGCAGCGGCTACAATAATCCTCTCTCTATCGAGCAATGTATTGTTCAATGTTGCAACGGAGAAGACAGCGAAGGGTCTGTGGGACAAATTATCCAAGATGTATGAGATGGTTTCAGCATCAAACAAAATTTATCTTATGAAGTTGTACAAGCTGAAAATGAAGGAAGGTAATTCAGTATCATCCCACTTGAATGAATTCAATACATTAATCAGTCAATTAACTTCTGTTAGTATCAAATTAGAAGATGAAATAAAAGCTATACTGCTGTTATGTTCTTTACCGGACAGCTGGGAAGGAGTTGTTATTGCTGTTACCAACTCGGTTTCCAGAAAGAAGGGGAGTGTTTATTTTTTGATGAGGTTGCAGGAATTCTTCTCAGCAAGGACATGAGAAGGAAAAATTCAAATACCTCATCGGGAGATGCTCTAATTGCCAAGAGCGGGGGGAGATCTAAAGAACGATGGAAAAATAACAATAGAAGATCCAAATCCCGAGGTAGAAATTCAGGTTGTTGGTTTTGTGGCAAGGAAGGTCGCATTAAAAAGAATTGCTGGTCTTACAAGAAGGCTGGAAATAAATCAAAGGAAGATGAACCAAATGCAGTTTGTGATGAAGATGCAGGTGTATTAATTTTATCAATTGGAGAAGCTGAAAATGATAGATGGGTGTTAGATTCTGGTGCCTCTTTCCATGCAACTCAATGCCAAGAAGTTTTCCAAATATTATCAAGAGGGCAAACTTGGTAAGGTTCATCTCGGCAAAGGGGATGTTTTATTGAAATTGAATAATGGTAATAGTTGGTTATTGCGGGATGTGCGAGATGTTCCTGAACTCAAGAGGAATCCGTAGAATAGCTTGATACTCAAGGTTGTTGCATCAACTTTGAGTCAAGCACTTGGAAGGTGACAAAGGAGCCTTGGTGGTTGCGAGAGGCTGCAAATCAGGAACTTTATGTGCTAGAGAGTGTTAATGTTAGGATCAGATTTAATAGAAAGCAGAAAAATGAACATAAAGAACAAATGAACACAGTATTTATCCTGGGAAAACCCTCCTCATGAGGGAGAAAAACCCAGCCAATAATATCTCTTATTATTGAATCTCAAAAGAAACTCCTTTACAATGAGGCCAATATGAAGGCCAGAATATAAGCATCAAACTTATGATGCAACACAGATACAGCCAGATGCAAAACTCTGTAAACTCAGCCTTCAACAATCTGCACTTGATGAAGAACTCGCACAGCTCTTGAATAATTCGAACTTTCTGTACAAGACAGCTTCACACACACACAGAATAATTCCTCCAGCTGCATCTATCTTCAGCTAAAAATAAAGCTACATGCAAAAGCAAGGAGACGCACAAGGAGGGCAGTTACAATTGCTTAATTTAGAGATTCTTATGCAAAGATTCCTCTGCATGACAGAAGGAATGATAAATGCATGTCAGAATGCAGATTCTCCTGCATGACAGTTATGACAATTAATGAATGTTCTTCTGCATGTCAGTTACGCCAATTTTGGAAGATTCACATACATGACAGAAGATACCTCCTGCAGCTACTGAAACATTAACACTCCCTCTTAGCTAGGGAGGTATCTTTTCAGATAACCATGCACAAGTGTGATGTTGTCATCTCATCATGACATCCACCATGGCTACTCCAAGAGAATGAAACCAAGGGCTTTCACCTCAAGTCTCTCTCGCAGAGAGAAATGCATTAACAAGGGCTGTACCTCAAATCTCTCTCGCAGAGAGAAATGCATTAACAAGGGCTTTCACCTCAAGAAAATGCATTCTCTCGCAGAGAGAAATGCATTAACAAGGGCTTTCACCTCAAGTCTCTCTCGCAGAGAGAAATGCATTAACAAAGGGCGATACCTCAAATCTCTCTCGCAGAGAGAAATGCATTAACAAGGGCTTTCACCTCAAGTCTCTCTCGCAAAGAGAAATGCATTAACAAGACACCTCAAATCTCTCTAACAAGGGTTGACACCTCAAAAGAGAAATGCATTAACAAGGGCTGATACCTCAAATTCCTCCGTCTCAGAGGAAAATGCATTAACAACAGATCTCCATGATGATGAAACTCCCTCTGAAGCTCCAAGTACTTGCATCAACCTTCTGACCTCCTCGTCCAAGGTTGCTTCTGATGAATTGTCAAACTCCCTCTGAATGTAAATTCCTCCTCTTCGAAGAAACTGATCTCAAAGACAACTTGAATAAGTTCTTTGTCTTCAAGAGATGTCTCCAGTTAAGTTTATCTCTTCAGCCTGCATGAATTCCTCACAGGATGCCTCAAGCTCTTCTTTTCTAGGCAATCTCTCATCACCCTCTTGCTCCTTGATCCGTCCTGGAAGCATTTAGAGAGAGATTACTAATAGTTTAAACTATCCAGAAGAAATATCAAAGCTAGAATCATACATGATTCACTATCTCAATGTTATAGCATGAATTAATCTACATCATTATTCAAAGGCACAAACATAAGATACTTATCTCTTTATGTTGGTACACTAATGAGCTAGACCTGTAGCTGTGTCTCATCTTCGCCACCTTCACTCGAGCTCACCCTCATGGAAAGTGGGAATATGAAACGACCGTTTATCAAAGATTGAAGACTCCATTTAAATCTTGAGATCACATTATGAATCAACGCACCCAAACTCATGTGATGAAAGAGTTTAAGTAATTAAAAGAGTAAAAAATCATCACGACTTCCTTCCATAAACGTGGCCTTTCGCTTCCCAAGCTTGTAAACAGAGATTGCAGCTCCAAGAAACTCAAGTCTCAGCACACTTAATCAGAGTTCTGAATAAATTCAAGCTTTAGTCTTCTATAGAAAAAGATACAACAGCCGATTAAAGCCAGCAAGCTTTAGTCTTCTACAGAAAAGATACAACAGCCAATTAAAGCTAGCCTTCAAGAGGCACTCCTCGAGACTTCTTCAGAAAAGACATACACCCATGAATTCCAAAGGACTTCACACATCGTGGATGGCAACAAAATAGATTATATGTAACACTCTCGTTAGCTCAAAGAATTTCTGCACACCCAGAACTCAAAACAAGCAATAGAATAGAATCTGGAAAGTCACGGCTTCACATCAAGTGAAACTAGCCCAGAAGTTACTCATACTTTCATACTGCCCATGCCTAAAGAGGTGTCAATAAATATATAACATTCTCATATCAGTTTTAACAAAACATGACTCCCACGCAACAAGACCCCTTTGAACAGCAACAGGACATTCACCCGCACTGCAGAAGATAAGTCAACACAAAATAGCATTGACTCCATCAGTTTCTTTCCATGGCACTTGCACACACAGACTCAACACTTTTTTCCATGCCTTCTAATCATGTCTAAGATTTACAAACTCAAAAAGCCTTCAAAACTCCACTGTGCCACAAGAGACTGTGTTCCTGTTAGACCAAATCTGATCGGATCTTTTCGTAGACCCGCTCTGATACCATGTTAATGTTAGGATCAGATTTAATAGAAAGCAGAAAAATGAACAGAAAGAACAAATGAACATAGTATTTATCCTGGGAAAACCCTCCTCATGAGGGGAAAACCCAGCCAATAATATCTCTTATATTATTGAATCTCAAAAGAAACTCCTTTACAATGAGGCCGATATGAGAGCCAGAATATAAGCATCAAACTTATGATGCAACACAGATACAGCCAGATGCAAAACTCTGTAAACTCAGCCTTCAACAATCTGCACTTGATGAAGAACTCGCACAGCTCTTGAATAATTCGAACTTTCTGTACAAGACAGCTTCACACACACACAGAATAATTCCTCCAGCTGCATCTATCTTCAGCTAAAAATAAAGCTACATGCAAAAGCAAGGAGACGCACAAGGAGGGCAGTTACAATTGCTTAATTTAGAGATTCTTATGCAAAGATTCCTCTGCATGACAGAAGGAATGATAAATGCATGTCAGAATGCAGATTCTCCTGCATGACAGTTATGACAATTAATGAATGTTCTTCTGCATGTCAGTTATGCCAATTTTGGAAGATTCACATACATGACAGAAGATACCTCCTGCAGCTACTGAAACATTAACAGTCAGTCACGCTGAAGTGGGAGCTAAAATGGTAGTTGTGGACAGTAGGACGGAACTTTAGCATAAGAGGCTCGGTCATATGAGCAAGAAGGGCCTTGAAATATTGCTCAAAAGGGATCAACTTCCAGGACTGAAATCTATTGATTTAGAGCTATGTGAACATTGTAATTTTGGAAAACAAAGGAGGATCAGCTTCGCTACTCAAGGACATGACATGAAGGCAAGGCCATTGGATGTAGTGCACTCTAATGTTTTTGGTCCCACGGAGCTAACTTCTATTGGTGGGTCAAATTATTTTGTTACTTTTCTTGACGATTGCACTAGAAAAGTTTGGGTGTATATGTTGAAACATAAATCTGAAGTATTTGGCATCTTCAAGAATTTTAAATCATTAGTTGAAAATCAGACTGGTCATAAAATTAAGTGTTTAAAATTGGATAATGGTAGTGAGTATTGTTCTATGGAGTTTGATCAGTTTTGTGCAGATAATGGCATTCAAAAGATCAAGATTGTCCCTTTCACCCCTCAAGAAAAGGGTGAAGCTGAGAGGTTGAATAGGGTAGTTTCGGAGAGAGCTCGTAGCATGCTCTCCAGTGCCAGATTGGAAAACAAATTCTGGGCAGAGGCTGTTAATACAGAGGTTTATCTGATTAACCGAGGTCCATCTTTTCGGTTGGATTTTGAGATTCTGGAGGAGAAATGGTTGGGAAGGAAAATTTCATATGATCACTTGCGGGTGTTCGATTGTGCGGCTTTCACTCTCTCTCCCTACTGGAGAAATGAACCAAGCTGGAAGTGAAGTCAAAGAAGTGTGTCTTCATTGGATATGGAGAGGCATATGGTTATCGTTTGTGGGATCTGGTGGCCAAGCAAGTAATTCGCGGCAGAGATGTTTTTTTTAATGAAAACTGAAAAGCTAATTTCGGGTCTGCTGGAACAGAAAAACTCTGTTAAAGCATTTGTGCCTGTAAGTGATATTTCCAGTGGGAGTAATGTTTTCAATTGGGTTATAACATAAAATTTACCAAGTTGTTTACCTCATCTCCTTGAAGAATCATTGCCAGAAAATGCAAATTTACAGTCTCAGTCTTCTTCCAGAGGTGCACTCAGAAATGTTTTAGTCAATGCTGGTAACTCAGAACATCAAAAAATTTTGTCTCTTCCTATTGATCGAACTACAGGAGGGTATGTGCAAAATTTTCATAAAGCTGTGCAAGCCTTTGGAAAGGCTGCACCAGCCTATGAAGAAGCTACACAAGCCTCCCATAAGGCTGCCCAGGCCTTTGGACAGGCTGTGCAAGCCTTAGGAAAGGCCACACAGACCTCCCAAGTGGCTGTGCCATCATTCAAAAAAGCATCAAATTCAATTATTTGCCCTGCACAACCATTAAGAAATGCTAGGGAGGATGTGAATAGGCAACCAGAAAAGTTTACCATAGAGGTGGTAGACTCTGCAGTCAATGTCTCCTCACTTGGTTCTATTTTCTGGAGTATGGATTTCACCATAGACAAGCTCAGGTTTTTGGTACGCAAATGGCAGACATTGATAGACGCTCTTGAAGCAATTGATAAACTGTGAAACTATGATTTAGGTGGCTGTGATATAATTGTAAACTTTCCAGGAAGAGCACAATCCATGAGAAGTGGATGCGAGGCAAAGGACTTGTGCGAGAAGGCAAGGCAACTCTGGTGGAGGAATGGAATGTGCAGCCTACCAAGTGTCCAGTCACTATCTGTGGAGGCATTCATGGGCAGTTCAATGACTTGTTGGAGCTGTTTTGGATTGGCAGGAAGGCTCCTGACACCAATTACTTGTTTATGGGTGATTATATGGATCGAGGATGCTATTCTATGGAGACTGTGACACTGCTGGTTGCTCTGAAGGTTCGCTATAGGGACAGAATCACCATTTTATGAGGAAACCATGAGAGTCGCCAAATTACTCAAGTCTATGGCTTTGTATTTCTATCCACTAGAACGAAAGTGGAAGCTGTTGTTGCTGCAGTGAATGAGAAGGAATTTCATGGACAGAAACTGGTAGTAAGACAAGCCAAATCTTTCAGTAAGGAAGACAATAGATCTGATACATCAAGGACATTCCTTACAGAAACTCCATACCAAGTGTGTAGTGCTGCTCTAGAAGGGAAAATTGCATCTGGAGTTTGTGATCCTAACCTTGAGCTGCTACCCATTCAAGCAACTCCTTTGAACCTGGGTGTTAGGGCTGGTAATACTGATATTATCCCCTTTGTTCACAGGAATGCCACTATTCCAGCAAGAAAGGATGCATATTTCACTAAAAGTTATGACAATCAGTCTGATACTCTGATTATAGTGTATGAAGGTGAAGGGAAGAAAGTGGGGGAGAATCATCTCTTGGAATTTTTCAAACTGTCAGGAAAGTTGATGCTGAGAGCTTTTGCTGGTATGACAATGTCAGAGTCTAAGACCATGTCAAAAGAGAAGCTAGAATTCATCAGAGTTTCTCTTGGTACTGTAATTAAGTGACAATGGGTTTCAAGGAAAGTGGGGACAGCAGTACGGTTTGGACTTCAAGTGGGAGATTGTTGGAAGTGAAGTCCAACTGTCACTTCCCTTTCGTCTTCTTCTTCCCATGCCTCTTCACTTGTCTGAAGAGTCGGATATAATTCCTTTCTCATTTTCTTTTTGGGTATGATGAGAGTGATGTATTTGAGTTGATTAATAAAAACAGTGTGCCCTGCTTTCCTTGGTGGATGTAGCCATTATTGATGAACCACGTTAAATACTTGTGTTAATTTCTTTGTCCCTGTCTTTGCAATTTGTTTTGCTGTTCTGTTTTTATTTCATTGCTGTTTTTGTGGCACGGTTAACTCAACAATATACTTTATATTGTCTACATTATTTGGGATAAAATCTTAATAATTTATGTACTGTTCAACCAAAAAAGCTTCGGCAATATACCTTCCTGCAAAAACCTTTCCCTCAAATTAATTTTATCTCAAGAAAATTAAAGGCTTCCACAGGTTTTTGTTCATTTGATTATTTTACTTTTGTAGGAATTTTTAGATTTCAAACCTTAACATTCCGAGACATTAACTAAAAATTAACAATTAACAGTTGTTACATAATTGATCCTGTCTAAGCTTTTCTGGACGATAGCTTAAAAGTTTCTATACAGTTCATCCGAAAATGTTTTGATAATATGCCTTCAGACACAGATCTGCAGCTTTAAATAGGCACTTTTATGTTATTGAACGCATCCAAGGGAACTTTAGCAAGATTTAAAATTACAAATCTCACAAAAACAAAGAGTCAAAATAATTGATTTATTTATAGTCTGCTGATAAAGTGGATCTGTTTGGGTTTCGGCTCGGCGTGCAGCTGTAACACAATAGACCTGTGTAAAAGAGCTCCCTGGTTTGAATCTCACGTGTATTCACTCGCACCCCAAGTGTGGGAAATATAGAGGGACCACTTGAACAGAATACAAATCGGTCAGTGGTTATAAATGGTAATATTGCATAATTGAAATCTATAAAAGTGAATTCTGTCACCCGCCCTAGGTGAAAAATGAGGGCAACTAATATACAATAATTGCACTTTCATAACTCCTGGACTAAACTACATTCAACAATAAATATATTTAATAAAATCAGAATCATAGCTTCTAGATAAAAAGTCTTTGCCATTTTAAAATAAAAAGAAAAGCGGATCTGCTCTAGTTGCGATCTATTAAAATTCCACGTAACTATCATTAATTTCATCGATTTCACATCCGTTTGCTTTTTTTCTATTCCCCTGATTTCCATAATCTATCCTTCCATCAAACCCTAGGAAAGCCAACTGATCTCGTGTCCTCCTGTAAATAAAAGATCATCGACTCCATTCCAAAACTCCCCCTATAGTTCTCTAAAATTTTATCGGTTTAATTAAATGAACATCTGAAAAACTACATGAGATCAAACGAGATCCGTTTAAATTGAGTACCTCTTTCTCGATGAGCTTTGAGAAAAAACGTTCTGCTTGAGATGAAGATACATCGCCACGATAATCTCGCCAGATGAGGACGCGGCCCTTCATATCCAGAAGGAACAAGGCGGATGCGGCGCCCGCCATTGCCAATATCTGTCGAATTTGGCCGCAGAATTTTGTCGAACAATTCGCACACTCAACTCCTCATGTTGTTCAGTATTACAGAAAGAGGAAAATGAAAAACGATATAACATAAAATTGAAATGAATAAGTACTCTGTTGTAAGCTAAGTACTAGAAAGTAAACGCTTGCCTTGCTTTATTAATCTAAATATTGTAAAGGAGAATAAAACCTTTCGATAATGTTATATAGTTTTATGATTGAAGAACTGAATGATCTTTTATTGCGTAGTTAATTTATAAACCATCTTTCATTTAGAAATGCAGTCTTTTTATCAATGTGTTACTTTAGATTGTATATCAGATTTAAATTTTGTTTGGGTGTTCATAGTTATATACTATTTGATTGTAGTTTTAAAATATATTGGAAGGGTTATCGTTATGTTATAAGGGGATGTGTTCACCTAAGTCAATTTCAAAAATGTGTGAAAAAGATTGAAGGCAATCAACAAGTGCACTAAAATGATGTTTTTAAACAACTCACTCCTTTTAATGCACCAAGCTAAAATGTTTTGCTAATAATTACTCCTTGAATGTTTCGAGGATAAAAGAGGATGTGTGAGAATTGAGAGATGTGAAATGGATGCAAACATGTCTTTGAATGCAAGAAAATAACACCCAATTGCACATATTTGTGTTTAGTTGGCTCACAACCATTGGTGCGATGGGTAGGAGTTGGCTCACAACCATTTAAATTTTGACAAGGTAAGGGTTGAATCCGTGATCACAACGTCAACCCCATGTATGCACAAATGACCTAAGACAACAAAGTGGTAGAATCTAGGTGGGAAATGCATGTTTAGTTATTTGTAGTGTAATAAATGAAGGTTATATGGGAAGATGTGTAGAGATGGATAAGGTTCAAATAATTGTATGGGAATTTGTGTGTACGAGGATAGGTAAAGGCTAGGAGAATGAGCCCAACTTCACACAACATTGTGGCATATGTTGATGTACATGTTTCGAGTCATTCTCTGAAAATAAGAATGAAACTAAATGGGAAATGGCATGGATGTGTAAATTTTACCATTACATTTTGCTTTGACTTTAAGGTGTATGTCAATCTTACAATTATCATGTATCTCAAAGTATGTAGCACTCACACACATGCATGTAAAGTAAAAATTAATATATAGAAGGAATATCATGACAATCCATTTAAATGCATTTTATTTTATACTTTTTTTCTCATGTGAATAAGTCTTGAATTATGAATTTTTTGAAGACTAGATTGAGATGTACATGGTATGCTTTCATTTTCCTTTGTCTTCTCGTGAATGAGTCTCAAGTTGTGGATGCTAGTTATGAGGAATACTTTAAGGAGTACAAGGGAATTTTGTGGCTTTGGGTGTATTCTTGGATTGTGGAATAATTCATTTGATATTACTTTGAATGAGAAACTTACATCTTTTTAGTTTCTTGTGTCAATAAAACTGATAAACAATAATAATGAAAGTATAAACTTCAAGTGTGTAAATAGAATTAACCTAATTAAAGGTACATGTCATTAACCATTAAAACTAAAATAGAACATGAGCAATAATATATTAAAATTGTGGATAAGGGTTTGGAAGTTGGAGCAAAACCAATCTAGAAGGAATGCGAGCAGTTCTCAAGAAGGGGTGAACAATAGAAGGGAAGCACCACCCAACATCAGATCCATGGTTATTTTGGAGGCAACCATGCACCCCCTAACCTAGAGCATCTGATGTCATGCACTTTTTTTGCTAAGTGGTGTGAGAAAGGTGCATCAAAAGGAAGGATATCAAGCTAGTGGTCGAATAAATGGGGTGATGAGGTAAGGATAAAATTCCTCCCCTATGAATTTATTCTAGTTGATTGTTCTTCAAAAGAACTCAAGATTCCAATTTTGAACGGTGTCCCTTTAATGCTAAATGGGTTTGGTTTCTAGATTAAAAACCAAAAACCAAATTTTAATCCGTTAACTCATGATATGTAAAAGACATATGTCTGGATCAAGCTCTTCAATCTATAACTTGAATATTGGGGTAGGGAAGCTTTAGAATAATAGAAAATGATATTGGGTCATTCATATGTGTGAATGAAAACATCTATCATGAAGAGCAAGGGGATTATGCTCAAATATATGTGGAAATCAATCCCAAAAGTCCTCGATTGGATGAGCTTGAAATCATAACAATGGAAGGTAGGTGGAAACAAAGGGTTGAAGTTGATTTGACCCTAAGTCCACCTCCACTCACGAAATACCGAAGAAAAGACCTCGTAGAACCTAAGCTAGGGGCAGGGGATGGTAACACGAGGGACTATATGGCAGCCACCAACAGTTTTTCCAAGGCCACTCCTAAATTGGTACAAGAAGAAATGTATGATGAGCACTAGCACCAAACAAAATTAGACAAGGGTCTAACAAAGGGCGTGGCATTGGATGGAACTAGATAACATAACAACTGTTGGGGATGCATCGACATATTGGGTGAAGAAACATCCCCAACTCAAGAGATGGGGGTTGTTGGCATTGCCTTGGAAGTTGGAAGTGTATTGGCAGGTCTAATGGAGGCTATGGGCTTGGAATGCATCAAAGAGTGCAATGGAATGGTAGCCATGAATATAGAGAATGAGGAGGCTTTATGAGAAGGAGAATGGCAAGCAACATGGATTCTCCCTAATGCCAAAACAATAGTTGGATTAGAAAAATCGCCCCCTAAGCTTGGAAAATTAGGGATAGAATGAATGAGGAAGTGAATAAATCATCAAACTAAGGTGGGGATGAAGAAGGGTAGGAAATAACACCAAGAGAAGTGAAATATGGATGGGAATGTAGAAGGACAAATAAAGATAACTCAGATTCTAAGATTAGGGAAGTGGATCACCCTTCTTGGGGAGCCATGATAGTCCTATTATGGAATGTTGGGGGTTTAAACGCCCCCAACAAACAACACCTAGTTAGGTGTTGCATGGAAATATCCAAGGTTGATATTTTCATGGTTCAAAAAACAAAAATGAACAGGTAAAAAATGGAGGTCTTCATGAGAAAATGCAGATACTGGTAGATGGAGGTAATTGAATTGGTTGGGGCCTTTGGTGGTTTGGCCATACTATGGAGGACTCAATCAATCTACTTGGAGTGGGCGACAACTAGCAAGCAATGGATGGCTTGTAAGGTAAGAAGTTTAACTTCAAGCCTAAACTTTATCCTTTTAAATATATATGGTCTGACATCTGACATTAAGAAGGAAACCTGGGGAGAGATCAAAGCCTTCTTAGATTCAGGCCCAAACAAAACATACATCCCAGGTGGGGATTTCAACAATATATTGAATGATCATGACAAAAAAGGGGGCATTCAGAGGAGACTTAAATCTTAGACAAATTTTGTGGACTTCGTAGGGAAGAACCAACTCATGGAATTTTAGATGTCAAATGGAATTCATAATTGGACTAATAGGTGGCTTAGTTTCAATAACATTTTAGATAAATTGGACACATTTTTCTTCAACGGGGATTGGGGGACTTTTCCCTTCTCACTAGAAGGCTCCATCTCATCACAATCAAGGTCATACTATTATCTGATTCAATTGGAAATCTGAGGGGAGAAGGGACCATCTAGAGGCCCCTTCAAATTCAAGAATATGTGGCTAAAAGAACAAAAATTCCTTTAGCTAATTGAGAAATAGTGGGGCGAAGCAAAGCTTGTAGGCACCAAAATGTACTAGGTAGTAACAAAAATAAAACTGATCAAACAATAATTGAAACTTTGGAACAAAAATGCACTTTAAGAACATTTTTGAACAAAAATAGGTTTTGAAAGAGGATATCAGGTCCCTTAACGAAGTATTGTCTTTAGGGATGAACTCCACAATATTATTTGAAGGAGAAATCACTACTAAAAGAATATGAAGATATCCTATCAAAGGAAGAGATCTTTTGGAGACAAAAGTCTAGGGAATTATGGGTCAGTGAAGGGGACGAAAACACAAAATTCTTCCATAACGCAACCAAGGCACAAAGGGAAAATAATAAAATAATGAAGGTAAAAAGGGTAGATGGTAGTGATATCATGGATGCCGAGGAAATTGCCAAAGCCACTATTGATCACTTCTACAAACTTCTCAACAATTGGGAGGGTTCAAATCTAAAGTCTTAGGAACAACTACTCCAATGCATTCCAAAATTGGTCTCAAAAGCCTAGAATAAGAAATTAATGGAGATGTTCACTAAAGAAGAAATTAAAAAGTAGAATGTTAACTTCATTTGGATAAGGCCTCAGGCCCACATGACTTCCCAACAAGATTTTATCAAAAAATTTGAGACATTTTGGGGAGGGAGATCACAGGTGCCTTAGAAGACTCAAGGCGCTCACCAATAGTATTAAAGGAAATAAATAACAGTTTTGTTACTCTTATACCCAAGAAGGAGAAACCATCCTCTCTAGATGATTTCAAACCCATTGCATTGTGCAGTGTATTATACAAAATCATGGCCAAGGCAACTGCAAATCATCTAAAATGTATTCTTCCAGACATAATCTCTAAGGAGCAAATTGGTTTTGTGCAAGGGAGGTCAAATCTTGGAAGGAGTAATAATAGCCCAAGAGGCTATTCACTTGATTCAAAAGACCAAGAGGAAAAACATGTTGATAAAACTTAGAAACATCAAGAAAGCTTATGATCATGTTGATTGGAGATTTCTACGCAAGGTATTGGAGGCCTTTGGTTTTGACAAGGTATAGATCAATTGGATTTTTAACTGCATTGCCACACCAAGGTTCTCGGTCTTGATTAATAGATCCCTTGAAGGTTTCTTCAAGGTATCCAAGGGGATCACACAAGGTGACCCTCTTTCCCCCTTTCTTTTCATCATTATGATGGAAGCATTGGGAAGAACCATCATAGTCGCAAAAGCAAACAAAAAGGTGAAAGGAGTACAAGTCACTAGCAATATACCAGCTATCACACATCAACAGTTCATTGATGATGCCATTCTTTTTGGATATGCAAATAGAAGAGAGGTAGAGAATTTGAAAGAAATCCTGGATCAATATGTTGTTGCTTCAGGTCAAGAGGTCAATGAGTCCAAATCAAAGATATATTTCTTTAATTTGAATCTTAGAAAGGAAGGTGAAATCTTGAGACTCCTCAAATTCAAAAGAGGGAAACTTCCAAGCACTTACCTTAGGCTACCATTGGCTAAGGGGAGAAGAGGAAACAACCTTTCAGACCCCCTATGCATCAAATTTGATAATAGAATCACCACATGGAAGGGAAAATGGATCTCATGGGTAGGGCAAATCACTATGTTGAAAGCAGTCATATATGTAATTCCTATCTACTTGATGTCTTATCTTGTGATTCCCATCATGATAAAACAAAGTCTAGACTAAGTAATGGGAGGTTTTTTTGGAAAGGTGCATCAGAACAAAATAAGATAGCTCTAATAGCTTGGGAAAAGATTTGCAAGGCAAAAGAAGTTGGTGGGGTAGGTCTATGTGATCTACTAAAGCGGAATAAAGCATTGGGAGAAAAACTCGTCTAAAACATATATAAGGAACTGAACACCAAATGAGAAAGACTTCTTTGGAAGAAGTACCTAAATATCAAAGAGGATATTGGCATCTTAGTCTTGAAGAATTTACCTCAGGGATCGTGAACATGAAACTTCATAAAGGAATGTAGGCCCTTGATCACAAACTATATCACATGGGATATATATGATGGTAAATCAACTATTTTTTGGGAAAATTCCTAGGGAGGACTCTCAAGTTTGGATAGCATACAAAATGCAATCCATATTTGTAGAATGGTAACAAAAATTTGGGGTTGATATGTCATAGGCTATGTGCAGATGTAGGTCAAGGACGAGCTTAATGTTTGACATTGGAAAGAGTTTGGGTCAATGGGCTTCCCTTAGAGAAAGTAGAGAAATTGCAAATAGATCAATTACATTGAGGGAAGGGAAGGATAGAATAGTATGGGCTGCTTCCAAGACATGGAAATACAACACTAAGGAAGGTTACTATATGCAAACAAAGGAGGACTTGATCACACCCCTTCCCCTTCACCTATTATGGAACAAGCTCTATTTGCCTAAATTAGGGGAATTTTCTTGGGCAACCCTCCAAAAGAAAGTTTTGACATCAAAAAAATTCACCAAAATGGGTTTTCAAGGCTCATCATGATGTGTGCTATGCAAAAGTAGTGAAGAACTAGACAATTTCACATCTTGTTGGGATGTCCCTTTGCACAAGAATGCTAAAGGTGGATTCGTGCCAAGATTGGGTGGACTAGTGCATTACCCAATGACATCCCTAGATTTGTTTAAATCCTAGCCTTACCTCAATAAGAAGTCCCTTTATGCATGTCTTTAGACTGTAAGTCCATCCTTACTTATCTAGGAACTGTGGAAGGAAAGGAACATACGTTTGCTTCAGGAGAAGGAGATGAGTATCACCTCCTTTCAAAATAAAATGGAGGCAACTTTGGTAGAGGTTGTGAACAATGGGATTGCTGGGAAAGAAAATCAATGTCACCATTTTTATGATTGGGATGCAAAAATGAGGATGGTGTGGTATGACCTCAAAGTCCCCTTAGAAATGGGGAGAGGGGGACATAGCACGTGCTCCATGAGAAATAATAGTGTATGGGCTCCACCTATTCAAGGGCACTACAAATTAAACTTTGATGGGCCTACAAGGGGCAACCTTGGTGTCTCTGGAGTTGGTTGTATTGTGAGAGATCGAGACAGGAAAAAATTGGGTTGTAATTGAAGTCATTGCCGAAGGGCACCAATAATGAGGATGAGATCCGAGCACTATTGAGTGGTCTCCACATATGCCTCAAACTCAAGCTTCAGGATATTGAGATTGAAGGGGATTCATTGTTAGTGATTAATGCGGTCAAGAAGAAGCAAAATCAAAATTATAAATTGAATGCTTTATTGGATCTAGTCCTCTATGCTTTAATCAAGTTCAATAGTTATAGGATTAGGCATGTATACAGAGAGATAAATAAGGAGGTTGATGATAGTGCAAATGCGGGGGTGGACGAAATAAATCATAAGATCTTGGGGTCATACTTTGATTTGTAGATAGACATAGTGAGACTTATGGCAAACAATCTTAGTCCATATAAGACATGTCCAATTTCACATCACACTCTTTGCGATCACTAGAGGGGTTAGTCTTTTGCATTTTTGGCAAGCACTTAAGAAGTGTCCAAAGAAAGGTGGAGTATCAAACTTGTGCTAATCCATATAAAATAAATGTATCAATGACCTACGACCCCTAGTCAATTAGGGAAGTTTTGACAATAGATGATATGGAAGATTTCACCACTAATGAGATGGTGGAGACTGCCTTTGCTTATGTGAGTCATATAAATCCATCTTTACCATGTCTCATGCTGGCCATCATGAGGCATGGGCCATGTGTGGCAATCATGCTACTCGAAGGCATAGAGGAGCTTCATAAAAATGGATTGAGCGCCACCTCAATAGCTACCACATGTGACACATTTGCCGATTTGATACACAAATAATAGATTGGATATTTGCAATATCAATAGACGAGGTGGAAAATCTTCATAACTATGGAAATTCGTGTGAAGAACACATGGCGAGCTAAGAGTTGAGGGCCATGGATGTGGGTATCTAATGAACACATTTATGCTCATGCAAACCAAAGACGAGTAAAACTCATTATGCTTTATGTTGGCACGACAAGAGTTGTGGCCTCATTTTAAAGTACGTCAACGAAGGGAGTGATTATTATTAGCAAGTTTGGCATGTTTGTTGGGTCATTAAATATGCATCCCGCGACCACTTTTGTCATTCGATTGATTGACATGTGCTTTGCAGGTGGCATCATGGACACTTGCATAAGGCTTACAAGCTCCAGGCAATAGATGGATTTTTTGGGGGAGGTAACAGATTACAAGCTCAAGGTAGTTTTCGTGGTTGACGATGTTAAGGGAGATAGCCTATAGACTCGGGCTACATAGGTGACCCTCGAGCAAGATGGGCTACAAGCCCAATTAGCATAAACATAGGCTTAGCTAGCACATGTGATAGCTGAGAGGGACACTAAGTGAGACATGAGACAAGATGTGGAGGCTTAGTTAGCATAGGTGACAATGGAGAGAGATGTTGAGAGATCCTAGAGGATACTGGCTAAGGTGAGTATGGCAATCTCAACTCAATAGATTATGGTTGAGGTGAGGAGGATTACACATGAGGCCACATATTACAAGACTATATATGAGAGAGAGGTGTCAAGAGAACAACAAGATCCACCCCGCTCCTCAAGGTCATAGAGCCAAAGCTAGTATGGGGCTAGGTTAGGAGGATCTAAGAGCATGGGAAGCATGGAGGCACCGCCACTATGACTACCACCATGACCAGGAGGGGTTTGGGGATCTCCAACCCATTCAAGCAGGGGGAGTTTGGGATAGTACATATCCCTATGTAGATATGTATCATATGATGTGCATGTTTGATTCCATGTACCTTATTCATGTAGACACCATATACCTATGGGCTATTGTATGTAGATTATATTCATATGGCTCATGCAACCCATGTAGACATTTGTATTATATTGTTGTATTATATGATGACATTTGATTATATTGACACTAATGATGGACATTGTACATTATTATGATTTGATATATGAGATACTAATGATTCATTGTGATGGTTAGATTATGTTATTATGATATGATGTTTAATTTATGATGTTCACTTGATACTATGATGAGATGACTTATTATGACCATGCACATGTAGGATGAATGTAATGAATAATTGATATCATTTATTATGATTATTATGATGATTATGACGATATATGATTTTGATACACATGTTATGATTATGATATTATGCTGCATACTAACACTTGTGAATGTAGCAAAATCAATCTCCACCAAGGATCAAATATCAAAATGAAACCTATATAGAGAAGATGCAACAAAAGAGGATATACAAAATGTAAATCAATAAGGAAAAAGAAACAAGACACGTTGCTACTTTGAAGAGGAATCTTAGCAAGTGGATATTGTTTGGAATTTACCCAAATTGCATGCACACAACACACATGCAACAATAAAAAAGAGGAAACTCATGTCTGAACCCAAGCTACTCTAACCACATTAAGATATAGGCCTTCATCAAGAAAATAGGAGACAAAAGAAAGTAAAACATGCCAAAGAAGACACTCATGCTATGACTCACACTGATCTAAGCATATTAAGATAGGTTTTTGTTGAGAAAATGTGATAGAAAAGATAAAACCAACAAAATTAAATTAAATCAATTGAGAAATAAAATCAACAACCAACATATCTCTTGCCAAAAGGATAAACTTAGTTTGATATCTAGAAGGTCCATTGTAGGAAGGATGCACCTATTAGGACCTTAGATTTGTTTTGATAATGCCCATCTTAGGAAAGATAATTCCTTTAGGACATTAAAACTATTTTTGATAGTGATACCAAAAGATAGGAAACAACCTACACAAGCCAAATATTTAGCTCAACAAATGACATTTGTTCTGCTCATGATTTTTGTTTAAGATGATTTTTTAAGATTTGCATATGATTTCAAGATACAATAATCCAACCCAAAACCAAGGTCAAGGCATAAGGTTCCCCCAGCTAGGAAAGGAAAATTGATATGGATGAAATACATGATAGGATAACTACATGAAAACAATAGATATGAACAACCAAGCCATGGAAAACACGAAAATGACATGCAAATGGCTAATGATAGGTGAATGAGATGTAAATAGGTGGATGAGATGGAATGCAACAATGAAACTAGTATGTACAAACTACTAGGATACCTTGAGGGTCAAGTATAAAACTTCTTAAGATTAATGCTATTAATAGGCTCTTCCAAAGGTTCTCCTTTAGGTGTAGCAAGTTTATAAGCTACATAACCATAATTTCAACTAATAATGAAGGGTCCCAACCAATTAGGTTCAAACATTCCTTTCTTGTCTCTATCTTGTTGGTTTTTTATTCTCTGTTAGGACCAAGTCTTCAATTTCAAACCTTTGAATTTTAATATTTTTGTTATAATTACGATGAAGGCAATTTTGATAAGCTTGTAAGTGATTTAATACATTAAGATGCCTTTCATCCAACAAATTAAGCTCATAAAATCTAGATATTCAATATTCTTCATCATCAATGACATGCTTTAAAGACACCCTTAAGGATGAGAGCTCAACCTCAATAGCAAAATGGCTTTAGTTCCAAAGACTAGGGAATATAGAGTGGCTATGGTAGGTGTGTGGATACTAGAGTGATAAGGCCATAAATCAAGATTAAGCTACAGATGCCAATCATGACCAGCTTCATTGACCATTTTATTAAGGATTTTCAATATAGTTTTGTTGGAAGCCTCATCATGACCATTACCCTGTGGATAATAAGAAGTGGAAAGGTGATGTTGGATACATAATTGATAACAAAGATCATAAACATCTTGATTTTTAAAATGTTTTCCATTGTTTGTAATGAGAGCATGAGGGTTATCATAGCAAAAAATGATATAGTTTAGGATAAATTTGGCTATTTTCTTTCTAGTAATATTGGATAATGGAATGGCTTCAACCCACTTCATAAAATACTCAATGGAGGTGATAATGAACTTATGACCATTAGATGAGGGGGGATGGATTTTTCCTACGAGGTCAAGTACCCATTGTGAAAAAAGCCAAGAGTAGTTATTGGTTGTAACTCTTGGGTGGGTGCATGAATCAAGTCTCCATGTTGTTTACATTGATTGCATTTCTTAGCAAATTGTTGCACATCTTGTTCCATATTTTGCCACTAATATGATCCAATTAATAATTTTTTGGCAAGGGTAGGTCCATTAGAATGAGCCATGCAAATACCTTCATGTACCTCATATAAGACATTTTTAGCTTGTTATGAGGTTAGACACCTAAGGAGGACACCATCAAGACTCCTTCAATAAAGGGTATCACCAAGGATGACAAAACAAGAAGATCATCGAATGAAAGTTTTCTTTTGAGCATTAGAAAAATTAGGTGGAAGGGTAACATCATTGAGATAGGTGTAAACATTGTGATACCAAGGGGAATTAGGAACAACAAGATTATAGAGCAATTTAGATTCGGGAACCTCAATAGCCATAATCTGAAAAGTATTGCTCTACAAAAAAAT
Organism: Sequoia sempervirens; assembly: GCA_007258455.2. Taxonomy (NCBI): domain Eukaryota; kingdom Viridiplantae; phylum Streptophyta; class Pinopsida; order Cupressales; family Cupressaceae; genus Sequoia; species Sequoia sempervirens. The sequence continues at coordinate 51,308 of VDFB02389529.1, forward strand.
CATAATGATGAATGTTGTGAGGCACATTCAAGTGACATCCAATAATAGCCATAGCTATGTTATTTTCCCTTGGGATTTTTTTCAAAGCTGATAGTTGAAAAGTATTGTATAAAACTATCTACCATCCTCTTGTAGGGGAAAAAATTCATCATTTTTTTGATAATCATCATTCACTTGCATTATAACCAATTTTGAATCTTTATAAATATGAAGTTCTTTTATTTTCCATTTAATTGCTATTCTAAGACCAGCGATTAAAGCTTCATACTTTGTAATGTTGTTTGTGCAAGGGAAAGAAAGTCTATATGATTTTAGGATACAATAACTTTGTTGAGTGATAAAAAGAATTCCATCTCTAGATCCATGTTGAGTATGGGAGCCATCAAAAAACAACTTCCACAAGTATGAAGAGATAATGCTAAGAATGGTCTCATCTGGAAATTCTGAAATAAGGGGATGATCCACATCTAAAGGTGTATACACTAGTTGATCTACAATTATTTTTCCTTTGATAGCCTTATGGCCCACATACTCAATGCCAAATTCACTTAGGATCATGACTCATTTTTCCATTCAACCAATTAGAGCAGCCTTAGAAAAAATATACTTTAAAGGATCCACCTTAGAGACAAGATTTGTTTGACGATTGAGCATGTAATGTCTTAATTTTTGTGATGCAAAAAAAATAGCTAAGTATGCATTTTATATTGGAGTGTAATTAAGCTCATATTCAACCAATTTACAACTAATATAATAGATAGATATCTCCTTTTATGTATCATCATGTTGTGTGAGGAGAGCACCTAATGCAATTGTAGTAGCCGAGATGTATAATAACAAAGGTTTCCCTTGAATAGGTGAAATCAACACTACAGGGAGGCCAAATAATCCTTTAATTGTTGAAAGGCTTGTTGATATTTCTCATCCCATTTGAATGTGACATTTTATGCAAAAGATGCATGAAAGGTTGCCACTTATCTACTAATTGAGCTATGAAACACCTAATTTTTTGTAGTTTTCCCTAAATGCTATGTAATTATTTAAGATTAATTGGAGTAGGCATATCAATTATAGCTTTAACTTTAACAGGGTCCACTTCAATGCTTCTAAGGGAAATAATATACCCAAGGAATTTCCTAGAAGTTACACCAAAGACACATTTTTGGGTTCAATCTCAGTTTATATTCTTCTAATCTATCAAAGATTATTGCAATGATAGCCAAATGATAATCTCTTGTGACATATTTTGCTAAAAAATAATCCACGTAATATTCCATGAGATTGTGAAAAAGGTCATGAAATATTGTTGACATTGCTCTTTGATAGGTAGCCCCTACATTCTTTAAACCAAAAGGCAAGCATTCCAACAAAATGTTCCCCAGGGGCAAACAAAAGTTGTTTTATGTTGATCTTTAGTGGTAATACAAATTTGATTATAACCTAAAAATCCATCCATTAAGGATAAAATTTCATGTAAAACTATTACATACACAATCATGTTTATGTTGGGTTGAGGAAAATCATCTTTAGGACAAGCTTTGTTTATATATCTAAAATTTGTAGATATATGAATGCCCCAAATGGTATATTAACTGGAACTAGGTTGGAAAACCACTCAAGACAGTCAATAGTTATTATAAATCCCACATCCAATAACTTTTTAAGTTAAACCTTGACCAATAAGGCTACTTGAGGATGCATCTTATGAATATTTTGTTTGATTGGTTTTGCATTAGGAAAAACTGTTAAATGATGAACTACCACTTCAGGGTCAAGGCCTAGCATATTTGCATAAGACCACACAAAGTTTATAGTTTTAATTTTAAATAATGTCGTGAAGTCATCATTCTCTTGTGATGATAAATATACTACAAAATATGTGATCCTAAGATTTTCAATTGTACTTATGTTTGCTTCTTGTGACTCTTTTATCAAGATAAAGGATTTTTCTTGATATTAAGACATGATAGAAAGGTCAAGGTTCTTGTTTTCTTCTTTAGATAATGATAAAGCATGCTTTCCTTTAGAGGTTTTCCTTATGATATTCAATTTTTTGTTGCAAGTGAGAGGTTTTGAAGTTTCACCAAAATATATATTCTCATTGAGCTCAATGATAAAACTAGCTTTATGATCTCCCAAAGGTATAGTTTCTCTTAATCCCATAAATTTTGCAATGGCCTCATCATTTTGGAATGTATCAAGAACTGGTGGACCTTGTTGATCCCAATCTATAAGTTGAGGATAAACAAGTGAAAGCTTTTTAGATTATGATGATGGGGAAGAAAATAAAATGTCTAATAAGGTGCAAATGGAATGTTCTTGGAATAGACTTGCATGATATGTATGAAGTCTTGAAAGGTATCGTGATTAGGAGTTTCAACCATGGGAGAGGTCTTAGCTGCTTTAGTTAAATTGGATTTTAGTTTGAAAGGTACCTTTTTAGGGGAGTTATATGCAAGCTCTTCATCATATTCCTTCTTGTGATAGATATAGGCTCAATTTCTTGTACTTGATGGCTTAGGCCTTTACCTTGATAACCCATATTCTTAATTATTCAAAGGCCTTTGAAATAGTTTTCCATAGGTAGAATAAGGACATGATCCTCTTCATCCTTATATAACCATGTTGAGACATCATATTCAATGTTTTATTTTCCCAATTCACCCCAACACAAGAATATGGTAATTTAGATTTGATAATAACAATTGATATATCTCTTGCATAGGTTTAGGTCTACCATATTTTTTAGGTGAAAGAGAAAGTTGGATGATGAATAAATCTTATTTCATAATAAATTAAATCCTAACCAAATGTCATTGACTTGAAATTTTATCTCAAGAGGAGAGGTGTGTGGATCGAAAGTGAGGATAAGGTGGGTGAATCTATGTAAGATGATGAGGATAAAATTGACTTATTATTAGGCATTTGGGTGGGTTTGTGATATTTTTCTTCCAAGTTTTTGAAATTTTCAAAAGGGCGAGGATCTTCAAGAATAGTGACTTTAGAATCCTCGTAGGGGAATTTTAGGCATTGATGATATGCAGAGAGAACAACTTGCAATGCATATATCCATGAATGACCAAGAAGAATCTTATAGGGGAGATTAAGGTCCAAGAATTTATAAATGGTATCCATAATTGCAGGGCCAAATTGAATAATCATCACCTAGGGTTTAGATCTAGGGTTTCTATCTCCATTTCATAAGGATTGATTCTACATTGTAATTTTTATTCAGTTTATTTACATCAATATGATTCTTAAGATATTGAGCATAATATTTCTTTTCTGATCTTCTCTATTGTGATAGGTAATTGCTTGTAGGTGATTTATGGGTCTTGTGAGTTGAATCAACAACTTCTACATGCTCCAAAAAGTAAAAAAAGAAAGGATAACAAAATAATATTGGAGTCAATTCAAGAAGAGGTCGATGGTGATACAATAATTAATATATTCTCATATCCTTCATAGGCGAGTGATTCATTTTCAACTCCTCATTCAACACAGAATCCATCACCTCCCCATATCTAAGATATTCCTATCACCTCTAATCCATCTTGCCCTTCCTCTCTTAACCTATCAACTTTTGATACTCCTCTCAATAGAGAATTAAAATTTTCCCCTTATATTGCTGAAAATCCATCTAATACACTCCCTAGCATCCGTACATCTTGGTTACAAAAGACCTTGTTTAAGAAGAGGAAAGTAGTAGAATTAAATGTCCATGAGAAGGATGTTTTGGGCAATTTTCTCTAGAGGACACCTCAACCAAAGATACCTAAAATTACTTCAAGGTAATGACAAATGATTCTTCAAGAAACATATTTGTGGAGATTACTCATCCTTATGCATAAAAAGATGCCTCTAATATGACAACTAAATATTTTAACAGCACAAGGGTCAATTGACAAACTTCTTCATGAGAGGGTGATGTGCATAATTTCCAAGTGTCTATTGATAGGTTGGTTGAGAGATAAAATAAGGATACAAATTCCAAAATTGAACTCAAGCAGTAGGTAAAAATCTTGATATCATTTTTGAAAACCATTGTGGATACCTTTGCTCAACTCATAGGCCAAATTGATCCCACTTTTGATCTAAGTTTAGTTGGTGGTAAGGAATTCATTGAAGGAGTTCAAAACTATAAATTATTTGACCAAAAAAAAGATTGGGTCAATGATACTATGACTAAGGCATCAAAGTTCATAGAGGAAATAAAAAAGTATAGAAAGAAAGAAATATAAGAAAAAAAATTGATGATGAAATTGCTACTTCTAAACAAGAAGAAATAAATTGGCTAGGGGTAGACACAAATTTTAAGGAGATGATAGACATGGGGACTGATAAGATGGTTGTTGAAAAAAAAAATCTAGTTCTAGTGATGTCATATGTTATATGTGGAAAAAGAGCATAGAGTGGAAGACAACAATTCTCAAAAATAATATCCAAGAGCAAATGAAACTGCTGAAGGAGTGTAGTCAAATTAAATTAAATATGAACAAGATGACCTCTTATCTATCATTTAAAGCATGGAAATAAATCCTCAAGATATGGATATCCAAAGTATCAAAGATGGCCTTAAAGTGAAGATCAAATATCTTCTTGATAGGAAAATATTCTGTGTGGAAAATATGAGAAAATTAAGTACTATTCATGCCTACTTAATCCCATGTTCAAGTCATCTCACTATTTATCAAAATAGGTTGGAAAGTGTTCATAGAAACTGAGGGTTATGGAGGCTAGGAACTAACAACATCATAATTATGAAGTACAAGGATCTAGGACTAGTTGTCAAGGTTTTTTGGATTTATATGGACAATATTGTTACTCAAATGACTTAGTCTCCATTGAAGGACAAATAAGGTGTTATGACACCTCAAGATATTTTTTAGTTTATTTTTTTTATAGGCTCTTTTTGAAAGTATAGAAGCATTAGAGCTCCCAAAATTTTGATGGGTTCTCTTGATCTTCATAAGGTAGTTAATTTAAATATTAGGTTACATTTGTAAATATTATATAGATGTACAAAATGGACTAAAGATAGAGAAAATTATAGATCTATGAGAAGAGAGTAGGGTAAGTTAATTTTTTGATATGGAAATGATTATAATTTTGTGAACTTTGTAATTTTTTAACATTTATAATAAAAGAACCTTGGAGTCTACGTGTTGTTTATGGTCCTTGTCATTTCATATGTGAGTGATATCTATTTTTGGATGTTTGATATTCCTGTATTGATTATGATCTTGTTTGTGGGTTATTGGATTCATTTTTAGATAGTAAACTAGTTTATGAGCTAATTATTATTTGAAATTGGATATCTAATTATCATACATGTATACTTACAATTCTTACAAATCATCATTTGTGAATTGTTATTTTCACATTTATTACATTTGATCTCATTGTTATATCATCTTTCCTTCTTTCTAGTAAAAAGAATACCCCCTTTTATCAAAAAATAATCATCATATGAGGGAGTTGTACCTCTAAAATTCAAAGGAAAGTTATTCCAACAAAAGAATAATTTATCCAACTATTGGTACAATCTATCATTATAAAGGGTGTTATAGAGTTATAATATTTTAATTTCAATACTGATAAATCTATTAACCAACATACAATGATGGAAATAGATTTCAAAAGTTACATCTAGGAATTCCTATAAAGAGTAGGAAAAACACAATGATCTCACTGTGTTGTAAAAGGTTCTATATCTAGCAAGCCATGTGTTGTGCATGCTTGGAAACAAAATTTTCCTTTGTAGAAGTAAACATATAATCAAATGTATATTGGGTGGGGTGACCATCCTCTTCTTATACCATCTCCTCACATAACAATGGCCCATAGAATTCCAACACATGCAAGATAATAATGACTCCATTTATAACTCAACACATTTATCTCATGATTCATATGATTCAAAATCATATTGTTGGTGATAAAAATGGATTTTTCATAATGAATCATTTTTAATCAACTTAATGTCTACCCGCACCGTAGAAAATTGGACCCTCTTGAGAAAAGAGACAATTTCACGTGTAATTTGACCCACTTTTGAGTCCCTTTGCATCACTTATCCTTCAAAACAACATTTATAGGTCCCTAAGACCCATTATTTTTTTTCTAGAGGCCTGTTTTACCTAAAAAATCACCTAAAACCCGACAAACAACACTTAATTCTCTCATACCCTGAAAACCCACCTTAAAAAATTAGGAGTGTGACCCATTCACCACCTTGGGCGAATGAGTCCCCTTTGGTGGGACCCATTTGCCAAGGGTGGCAAATGAGTCCCTTTTGAGGGAAAATTCAATTTTGAGTAGGAATTTGATTAATTTAACTTAAATTTCCGGTGAATGTCGACCTCTTAGGTCAAAATAATGGGAAAATTAGGTGTTGTTGCTTATAAATACTCATTTTAAGTCATTTTACACATCTTTTAATTATTTTTCAAAAGCAATTTCTAAAGTCAAGTCTTCCACAATGAGTCTCATTAGCCAAAGTTGAAGTTTTAGGGTACAAACTAGGATTTTTGCAGGTCTTGAAGGTCACTCTTTTTTTCAAGATTCAACATTGCAAAGGGTTGATGATGGATTTCTATGGTGAATCATCGAGAAATCTAGGTTTAGGAGATGCAACTAGCCATCAAATCACACCTAAAGACTTGGTTTCAAAGTGATTCCATCTTCCATTTTCACTCTATCTTCAAATTAAGGTTTGCATTTTGTTTACGTATCATTTGCATGTCATTTCATTTCCATTTTTGATGTGTTGTAAGGTTTCTAGGGTTGAGATCTTGTATCACACAAATCATCTTTGCATTTCTTATTCTAGAACAATAAAATAGGGCTTTTTGTCACATTTCAGATTTTCCTAGTCTTTAACACATCTAAGGCTAGGGTTTTATGCATATTTGTCTCTATTCAAGGTTTAATTACCCAACTAGGGTTTTGAACAAGGAAAACCCCCCATTTGACAAACAATTTGAAGTTGTTTTGTAGAATTTTTTTGAGATCCTGAGTCAGATTTCCATTAGAAATTGCTATGCATGTGTCAAGGTGCAGAACAAAACTTTGAAGTTGTAGAAGTTTAAAAATGGATTGATTCGCCATGCATGGAAAATGAGTCCCTCTTGAGATGTAGTTTTGAGTTAGATGTAGATCTTGATTCCTGGTTGACAGAAAAAAACTTTTGTGTAGAAAAACCCATAATTGGGACTGATTCACTTAGGGTGGCAAATGAGTCCTTGTCAACTCAAATTCATACTACATCAATTTTCCAGATTGTTTTCCAGTCTTCTTCAATTTCCCGAGTGCACACATTATGAAAAAATAACCTTCTGTTTGGTTTAGTTTGCATTTTTGTTCATTCCTTTAAGCTTTTGGCAAACAACACCATGTTTTCTAACATATCATAAATCTTTAGTTTTGCATTCAAATTAAGTCATATAGATCACTTAATTGCACTTAGTTCATTTCATTTAGCCTAAATAACATCATACTTTGCATAATTTGAGTGAACTTATCTAGCATTTTTGGCCTACCTCTCTCCTTTTAGATGAAAAACCCTAGAAGAGTTAGAGAGTCTTGTGGTGCCAAAAATCTATGGTTCACTACATTAAGTTATCCTTAGGGGAATTTCAACATTTCCTACCTTGCATAACAACTTCATTACCAAAAATTGATAGGTGATCCAAACATAAACATTGGACATATTTGTAACTTTTACACCAGATCCCTATCATAACTAGTTTGTACTAATTTAATGTACCCTTTCTAAATTATTTATGTTTGAGTGCTTTTGGGTCACTTTCTTGCTTTGGGTGGGATTTTGGACTTTCTCATATATTCATACTTGTATACCATTCACCACTTCGTTGCTAAGATAAAATATCTTAAAACTTTGATTTCCATCTTCTCGTTTCCTTGTTTGTAGACCTGCAAACACTCACTTCCTTGTGCAATCAGTGTTGCCAACCCTCGATCCCAACTCTGTTCAACCATACACTCTCACAAGACCCACCATTTGAACAAAAAAAATTACCCACCATCATGGCCAACTATAAATTCCATTAATGCACTCAAATTTAGAGGTGATAAATTAGTGAGAAATTGTGGACCCATGCTTCGCCTTCAACCTCTATATAAGGAAAACAACTTCACTAGTTTGTATCATCTAGGAACATCATCTCAACAAACCAAAAATTTCATATTCAAGCACTTGTGTTAACCTCTTGTATTTGAGGATAAAAACTATTAGGCTCTAGAGATTAGTGGATAATCCCCTTTGAATTATTGAGGGCAACTTCACACAAAGTTTGCATCTACACTTGCTTAGTCAATTTCAATGTTTGGGAATTTCAGCATTTTTAATATTTTTCTAAATATATTTGTGACGATTGTAATATTTTTATCAATAAATAGTCAAAGAAATAATTCTTATAATTATAATAAAATATTTGAATCAAATACTTTGTTCTAGCTAGTTTATATGTGCATATTTTCTTACATTTTATATGGGCATTTTGGATCTAACTATTTTGTTAGAATGTTTTTCTTAATTTTCATTTTATTATTCCATGTATCTAAGCAATTTATATGAATATTTTAGTTTAGGGTCATTATAGTGTTATCAAAACTTTGATATTGCTATCTTGACAGGTAAAAAAGATGGTGCACACATCCTAGTGAAAGAGAGATCATATATCACATGAAAGAGGAAAATAAATTACAAACCCAATATATAGATAAAGAGGAAGACATGATGGAAGAGGGAACAAATTATAACTTAACAAATATACAAAAATATAACTTCTTCCATGAGAACATGATTAGGATGCATAAAATATAAGATGCATTTATAGACCTAATGGGATGACTATTGTATGCTATAGAATACCTAAAATCCAAAACCCACTAAGGAAAATGAAGGAGAAAAGAGTAACTTTTCCAATAATAGATCTATGGTTAGTTGCATACCAAATACATCAAGACCCATGTTCTTGCAAAAGGGGAGAAAGAGTAAAAGGAACCCCAAGATTTCTTTTAAGGGTGATTGAGATGATCTTTGACGAGTATCAAAGCTAGTTTGATTCTTTAAAAGCTACAATAACTTTTGAGCATCAAAGTAAGCATTTCAAAAATAGGCTAACACAAAAAGAAGAGAAGTTGATAGCTCTCCTTGATAAACATAGAGCACATAATGAAGAGTTTTAAGTTGATATCTCTTTCATAGATTTTATATTTTAAATATAGGAAAAAATCCTACTAAAACATGTTCTTAGAGAAAGAAGAAATAATAGAACCTAAGATGCAACAACCCTATGAGAAAAATATTTGAACATGATCCAAAGAAAATTATTTGGTACAAGGAAGATATGATTGAACTAGAAATACAACAAGCTACAAAGGAGCAAACTAAATCACCATTTTAAAATATATTCTAGTAATTTCTAATGATTCCACACACTTGGAAATCATTTAGCTTAATGAAGTTATGCAAAATTTACATTACATGTTAAACATGAGGATTCTATACATGAAATAGAGGTTCCAATGACTTATAATGGTTTTCAAGAAACACATGTTGAGTTTCAAATACTAAAAGGATGAAAGAATTGCCACATGAGAATGATTCATAAATTTTCCATTTTGGTGTGCATGAATTTGTGAAAAATTATTTAGTTCATTTTTGATCCAAAAATTTTGTTTCTCACTTTGAGAATGATCATGTGGTTTTAGAGAAGGTAAATGATTTGATTGAATATTTGATAAAAAATCTAGGAATAAGAAGGATAATAAAAAGAAAAGATTTATTGCACCATTATCATTCCATATCATTACAAAATTCTTGCATCATGGAAATAATTCTATCAATGATGCAAATATAAAGACTACAGTTGGTAGAAAATGGCATAAGCATCCTTTCTCTCAAGTCTAAGATTTGTAATGCATATTATGTGGGATATTGATGTTATAACTAAATAGGATGTTGGGATACACATGAGAGATACATTTTTTTTATGGGATGAATATCACTATTGTTGACATTTTGTTCATTCCATGCACTTAGACAAGCAAACAACTCAATGCAACCATGGGTGAGCTTGAAGTATGTGATGAATCATGTGTTGTGAAAACTAACATGGTTAGAGGAATGCAAGGAATACATTCTCTTGGTAAGTTCAAAAAATAATAATTCCACGAAGCTAAAGTATAGATTTGAAGAAGAGGTTGTGGAACTTAGAAGTATCTCTAATGGATTTCCTAGAGTAGCCACAATTAAGAGAAACTATTGGAAGATTCAATACAATGGATCAATAAGTTTCTTAAAGTGATGGAGGACATGCATGTTGTATCATTTTATGGTAAGAAACATATTCATCATTTTTATATCCATAATTATCTAGATCAACATAGAGTGGTGTTCAATAATATTTCTCCAGGATTACCAACTAATAGAGGATGTCAATGAATCATGAAGTTAGAACTTGGATATAAGCCTATTATGATAATTTATTAACATGGAATGCATAAAGAGGAATGGGAGAAGGATATCAAGTTCTTAAAAATGGGCCTAATTGGTTCAATCCAATTTTTTTCATAGGGGTCCTTGAGAAGGACAAATATGGCACCACATGGATGTGCATCAACTACAAAGCATTGTAATAGAAGATAAAAATATACCCTAGTCCTAGGATTGATGAGTCCATTTCTAAGTTACAAGGGGTGGTTTATGTTGCAAGATGGTGTGTCCCTTTGTCTCCTTGGTGCAATGAAAAACTTGGGTTCGTGACATGGCTTAACCATTGAATTGTAGATTTTTGGCACCCTAATCCTTTCTTGCACTTCTAGGGTTTTTCACCTAAAAGGAGAAAGAAAGGCCAAAATTCTAGCTAGGTTCACTCAAATTATGCAATGTATGATGAAATTATGATGAAGTGAAATGATATAAATGTAGTTATATGAACTAATTGACTGATTATTTATGTAAAACCTAAGAATTATGCAATGTTGGAAAACACAATGTGATATGCAAACAATGAACTATGTATGAACAAATGCAAAACCAAAGAAAAAGGGTTGAATCAGAGTGCACTTGGGCAAAGATTGGAAAATCTGGAATCTTTTGAATGCTATTTGAAATCATAGAAAATCACCAGTGGGACTCATTTGCCATTGATGGCGAATCAGTCTTACTTCTAATGAAAACTGTTGGGAACAACTTTCTAAGTGTCGAGATCCAGAATTTGACAAAACTTAGATTTCTAGCCTTAAGGTGGGACTCATTCACCATTTATGGTGAATCAATCCTCTCCCAAAATTCTGAGAAATCAGGGGACAATTATGTAGCACTAGATTTGAGGTTGTCTGCTTGTTGGGTTGCCAAAGTCAAATCTGCAGAAAATGAATAGAATACCTTTTGCAAGCTTGAAATAGGATATAGTTGACTTGAGATACTTTGTTGACTTCTTGTCCACTTTTCAACACCTAAATACTTGTCAAAATCTATATACACAAGTCTGCAAACACACATGCAAAAGGGAAAAAATGGTTAAGGGTTAGGTTATAGGGATTTGCCTTAGTCAAATCCCACTTTGGTAATCAAACCCTTAATGAAATAATGAAATGAAAGAGGATAATAAACAAATAAAATGCAAATTCTATCAACGATTAAGTGATGCAAAATGCTTGAATGCTTGAATGAATGAGTGAAAATGTGAACTTGATGAATGGGGGTTAGAATGGATGTAAAAACACTTATTTGTACACATGTGTGCCTTAGTAACCCTTTGATACCTCATCACAGACCAACATCAAGTAATTTTGAATAAAAAACTGAAAGGAAACTTGAATTTTTTTGAATTTGGAGCCAAGAGGGACTCATTCGTCACCCATGGCGAATGGGTCCCACCTTAGACTTGAAAGTGGGTGTTAGGAATTAAGTCACATTTAATGTTTTTTATCGGGTTTACATTAAAAAATATACCTAATTAAGCCTTATAAGGGCATAAAGGGGTCAAATAAAGCATAAGAAAGGTGTAAATAGTAAAATTATGCTTAGAAAAGTGTGAAATCTTGTAACAAGACTTTACAACACTTCAAAATAAGAGTTAATAAGTGATGAAAAGGTGATTTTTAGGTGAGTTGTAATGAATAGAGTCTAGAGAAGTGTAGAAATGTTTTACAACACTTCACAACACCTTCAAAAGATGTCATAATTTGAGTTTCAAGGACCTAAATGTGCATGTTCAAGCCATATTACATCAATAAATCAAAGAAAAATATACCAAAAATCATGAAGAAAGACCTAAAAGGCCATGAAAATAACAAGGGGCCATTTTTCTATGGCACATTTAGCCCCCACTTCAGTGAGAGGATGAACTTGCTTCAAACTCACACTAAAGTAGCCATGCATATTGAGAAGGATCCAAGTGCACTTATGTTAGCAAGATGGAATGACAATGATATAGAGGGATGATCAAGCCCCTAGGACGAAGTTCCCATGGAAAACCAGACATAAGAACAAAGGAACACAAATGTTGAAATGAAGGTATAGGATGAAGGTTCGATCATTGTCCAACTAGTTGTGGATTAGATCTAGGTTGTTTGTTTGAAAAAGAGAATGCATACTCACTTTGGGGCAACAAAACTCATGGCGGTCCGCCAGGTGAGAAGACCCAAAAAGGTAAGATACATATGCTATTTGGTATGCAATCACAAACATAAATGTGGCTATGGGGAAAGTCGTGCCGTTGAATGGGCTTCTTGCTCAACCATATCAAAGTTATACCTCTTGATAACTTTAACAAGGCACCACAAAGAAAAATGTTGGTTCATGCTTCATGAGACAAGCAACGCTTTGTATTCTTAGAACTCATGAACAAAGAGGAAGGTACCAAAGGCATGCAAGCCGTGTTATGCAAGGTGGTAAAGAAAATAAATATAAAATACAAAAATGTAAGATGTTCAAAGGAGTCTTGTTAAGTTCATGCAAGGTCTATCACTTAGGGAACATTGTGTCTAATGTCTCCAAGAAATGACCAATCAAAGAATAAAATATTCACAACTTAGGGGATGCAGTGTGTCGCATCGAACCACTAAGAGGAACGTAATATGCTAAGATAGATCACACTTATGAAGGACATCACACCCAGTGTCATCCATAGAGTGAAAAATGCATCGTATGAAGTGACAAGGCTACACTAAGAACCATGAATGCAAATGAAATGATGCCAATGTATGCCTCCCACTTTAGAGGAATTGCTACACACTGTTCTGTGAGAAATTACTTTAAAGTAGAAAAGGAAAAATGCAAAAAGACAATCAAGACATGAGAGCCAACGTGGAAAGCCCCTATGCCAAGTCATATGTTTCCAAGTAAGGCTGTGTCATGTAAAACGAACAAGAAAACAAAAGAAAAGGGGAGTTTCCCCCTAGAAAGAAACACACCAAAAAAATAAGGGATCTATGGATTTGGGGTCAATATGTTGGTTGCTGCAATGTTTTTATTAATCATCATTCCCCAAAGCACATGGGTCATCCCACAAAGCTGGTTTACAATTTCTAGGAGGATCTAATTTTTGTTGAAATCACATATTTTTAGAAAATATAATGATTTAAGCCTTAAAAAGTTTCATTTAAATAATTCCAATTGAATAGGGTTTGATCAAACTACCTTAAATAAAACCCCGTTGGATAGAACCCCGCTAGTTTTAAACCATCTCATATGCTTGAAGTCGCTTTACAACACTATCCAATCTTGATAAAAATAACACAGTTCTGTTTTGGGGATCGAATGAATTCGTTAAAATTTATTTTGTAGAAATAGTGTCCTTTGTATAAAACTTCCCCAAAAGTATAATGTTAAAATAAATTTAATTTTATTATTATATTTATTTTATTTACAAGTAAGATATGGGTTTTAGAAAAATTAAGCTACCATTATGCATTGGAAAATGGCGGATTATAAAAATAAAATAAAAAGTATTAGTTAGATAATTGAAGTTAGCAGTCAACAAATAATTTTTTTTTTCAATACATACAAAAGGTACGTGTTATCACGGTCACGCACTATGCAATTATAATTGGTTTGGTGAGAAAAACGATTAAAGAAAATATTCCAATAAAATATCAACAAGTGGAAATACTTAGATGTCGAGGAGTTACAAATCTAAAATTCAAAGAAAAGAATTAATTTTGTAAGCCGTGGAAAAAGTTATGTTAAATGGTGAAGCGTCACTTTTTTAAAAATGTTGTTTTGGAAAACTATTTTTTAGAGGGAGATAATTAAAAGAAGTGCAATTTGATTCAAAATTTTGAAAAAAATATATTTAGAATCTATAGACAAAATGTCCTGAAACTCTAGTTTGCATCATCTTCAAAATTCCTCCCGATTTAGCAGCTATAGGTGTCAGAATGTGAAGATTTAGTTAAAAAAAATTATTTTAGTGTCGAGTTTGGCCAAAATTGTAAACCACTATTATGGGATCACCCACATAGAACTAGAAGAATGACACAAAGAAAGTGAAAACAAGAAAAAAAAAGTCTGTTTTGGGTCAGCATGGATGAGACATTGTAGTCTAAATGCTTTGCATCATCCCCAAAAGGAAAACATAAGGGAAAATAAAACAAAAAGGAAAAAGAAAAGGAAAAGGAAAAGCTTTTGGGTTAACATGAAGGAGACTTTTCAGTCTCAATTCCTTGCATCATCCCCAAAAGGAAAAACACAAACAAAAAAAGAAAAGAAAAGGACCTTTTGGGTCAACATGGAAGAGACATAGGGCGTCTCTATGCTTTGTGTCATCCCCAAAAGAAAAAAACACAAAAAAAAGCGAAAAAGGCACAAAAAAAAGCATAACATATAGAAGAATAGAGGTACAAATATAAGAAGTATACAACGAGGGAGAAAACATCAAACACATGATACATGGAAACACAATACACACATACAAGAAAAATGGAAAGAGGCTAGTAATGCAAATGTAAGTCAACTAGTAACTAAGTTATTGGTTTCTCAATCTTAATAGTTAAGCGGAAAAGGAATAACATAGTTAGGAGACAAATACAATTGCATTACAAGGATAAGGCTAACAACTTCTTGCCCCCCCACAAAGTGTAAAGACAAGAATGAGCCAAGGTGGGTGATGTGATCGGATCATGCAATAGTGAGAATAGGGAATTCAACAACTATGACATGATAAAGGGACTGTGTAGTATTCATGGGATAATAGGAAAGCAATCGGTATCAGTGAAATGATACTTATTAAGTATATCCTTCGATGTTTGAAATTCTTCTGTTCAATGTCCAAGAATAAGATGATATTTGCAAAATGGTATGTTAGAATCTTTAGGATGAATGAACAACCTATTCATAGGTGGTAAAAGTAATAAGAACTTTGTTTAAAAGCAGTTGAAGTATCCTTTCACATTCAGGTGGAGGATGTGTAGGAAACTTGAGTTTCTTCAATTTGTAAGGTTGTTTTCATTTACTAGACTCTCCTTTTTCATGAATGGAAGGAGGAGGAGGACCCGTGGGGATCCTAGCATCTTTATTATTAGAATCAAGTAATGGTTGTTCATGTGGAAGAAGAATTGTCAAGTTAGGAGGAGAATCAAAGATCACGGTACCATCATTTTGAAGTCTCCAATGTTCAAAAGGAGGCTTATCAACATGAGGAGGATCTTGATATCCTAATCCTGTTGTGTTTTCTTCTATTGGTCTTTGTTCAAGAAGTTGGTGAATGTCATGTTCATGTGTTGTGTCACAACCTTGTTTACTTAGGATAGTAAAGCCTTTTCCATATGTTTCTTCAAGGTTTATGGGAGTATTTGTAACTTTGTGATCATAAAATGGGTGAGGATGTGTTGGTTGAGAGGAACTAGGTCCATGTGATGGAGGAACTTTAGGACCTTCATTGATTTTAGGATGTAAGTATGCAAAGTGATCAGGAGGTGCAACAGTAGGAAGATCTTGTGGCTTCATGGATAGGTAAAAGGTTGCATTGGCTTCTAGGTTATCAAGGAATTCATTGTATAACTTGTTCATTCTATCATCATCTTCTTCAATTATGTCTACATCATGAGGAGTTGAAGGAGCATGAGGCAGCTCAAAGTCATTAGGGTCACAACCAAAGGCACAATTGGACATGTCTACCAAGGATTTTAATGAATTCCAAAACTTATTAAAAGAAAATATCATGATGCAAGTAAACTAAGATGCAAGAAATGATTGAAAAGCAAAGATTCTAAAAATTAAAACATAAAGCAACTACATAAATTTGTAATGCAGGAAATGCCCATAAAATGTTAAAAATGTTGTGTAGCATGTGCAGGTGGACTGATTCACCCAGGGTGGTGAATGAGTCCTAGTATGATTTTTTTTTGTGTTTTTCAAAAAATTTAGTGTGATTCTAGTGCTTTTTAGATGCTAATTAAGGATGTAGATGAAAATTTTGTGTTTTCAATGATATGCACTACAAAAATGAAAGCTAAATGAGTCTTTCACTAATGCAAGTTAAGAAACCCTAGAATGCAAAAACAAAACAATACCCTACTTGAATGTTGATGCAAATGAAGTATAGGATGCAAATTTAAATAAAAAAATGAAAAGTGTTCAATATGAAAGTTCACCAAAATGAACTGTAGATTTTTGGCACCCTAATCCTTTCTTGCACTTCTAGGGTTTTTCACCTAAAAGGAGAAAGAAAGGCCAAAAGTCTAGCTAGGTTCACTCAAATTATGCAATGTATGATGAAGTTATGATGAAGTGCAATGATCTAAATGCAGTTATATGAACTAATTGACTAATTATGTATGTAAAACCTAAGAATTATGCAATGTTGGAAAACACAATGTGATATGCAAACAATGAACTATGTATGAACAAATGCAAAACATAAGAAAAAAGGGTTGAATTAGAGTACACCTGCGCAAAGATTGGAGAATCTGGAATCTTTTGAATGATGTCGGAAATCACAGAAAATCACCAGTGGGACTCATTCGCCACTGATGGAGAATCAATCCTACTTCTGATGAAAACTATTAGGAATAGGTTTTTGAGTGTCGAGATCTGGAATCTAAAAAAACTTAGATTTCTAGCCTTAAGGTGGGACTCATTCGCCACTGATGGTGAATCAGTCCTCTCCCAAAATTATAAGAAATCAGGGAACAATTCTGTAGCACCAAACTTGGGGTTGTTTGCTTGTCAAAGTCAAATATGTAGAAAATGGACATAATACCTTCTCCAAGCTTGAAATCATATGTAGTTGACTTGAGATACTTTGTTTACTTCTTGTCCACTTTTCAACACCTAAATACTAGTCAAAATCTGCATAGACAAGTCTACAAACACACATGCAAAAGGAGAAAAATGGTTAAGGGTTAGGTTATAGGGATTTTCCTTGGTCAAATCCCACTTTGGTAATGAAACCCTTAATGAAATAATGAAATGAAAGAGGATGGTAAACAAATAAAATGCAAATCCTATCAACTTACCAAACCCTTGTTGAAGAAAATTTGAAGATATGTCAATGGATGCTCCAAAATGCTTGATTAATGCTTGATTAAATGATGCAAAATGCTTGATACCTTGAATGAATGAGTGAAAATGTGAAATTGATGAATGGGGGTTAGAATGGATGTAAAAACACTTATTTATACACACTTGTGCCTTAGTAACTCTTTGATACCTCATCATAGGCCGACCTCAAGTAATTTTGAATAAAAACTGAAAAGGAAATTTGAAAATTTTTGAATTTGGAGCCAAGAGGGACTTATTTTCCACCCATGGAAAATGGGTCCCACCTTGGACTTGAAAGTGGGTGTCAGGAATTAAGTCACATTTAATGTTGTTTGTCAGGTTTACAATAAAAAATACACTTAATTAAGCCTTATAAGGGCATAAAGGGGTCAAATAAAGCATAAGAAAGGTGTAAATAGTGAAATTATGCTTAGAAAAGTGTGAAATCTTGTTACAAGACTTTACAACACTTCAAAATAGGAGTTAATAAGTGATGAAAAGGTGATTTTTAGGTGAGTTATAATGAATAGAGTCTAGAAAAGTGTAGAAATGTTTTACAACACTTCACGAAACCTTCACAAGACGTCATAATTTGAGTTTCAAGGACCTAAATGTGCATGTTCAAGCCATATTACATCAATAAATTATATAAAAATAGACCGAAAATCATGAAGAAAGATCTAAAAGGCCATGAGAATGACAAGAGGCAATTTTTCTATGACAAAACTGCCTCCCATGGATCTTGTATAAATCTGGCAGTTGTATTGGGCATTAATAGGTCTATCTTTTCGTGCAATGACAACCACCAATGCAACAATTGGTATCAGAGCTAAGGTCACGGGTTTGAACCCCTCACTTGCGCTAGGGGGTATTGTTGCAAGATGGTGTGTCCCTTGGTTTCCTTGGTGAAACAAGATGCTTGGGTTCGTGACATGGCTTAACTACCTCTTGTGGATCTTGCATAAATTTGGCGATTGTATTGAGCATTAACAGGTCAATATTTTGGTACAACGACAACCACCAATGCAACATTTTATTTCTTAAACAATGATTTGAGATAAAGATACCACCATATCCAAATGTGGGATCAAGATTTGCAAAAAATAGCAATTAGATGTCAGTTGGGGAACTTTAAGTTCTTATCTATACTATTGGGTTTGAAAAATACACTGGACACTTCCAAATCTACAGGGAATTATGTTAGAGTAATCATGCATCATGTATAATTAATTATTATGCTAATTTATTCTCTTGCACTTAAGCTAAAATTAGTCCAATACTTTTTTATGTTAACTAAAGTGAGATATTATTATATCATTCTATTCATTGCATGGGATGTTGACACTTGTCATGATCAAATCCCTTTATCATTTAGGGTTGTACTCCTATATAGCATTCAACCCTCATTGTATTATCATAAACTTTTGATAACCTTTTGAGAACTCTTGATCTCCTTGAAGACTCTAGAGGTTCATTCTATATCCTTTTCTTGTTAAGGATATTGCATATTATTCTTTGCAACTCTCTTGCATGGAAGGTGCCTTATTTCATTGTCTGATCCCATGACTCGTGTTTTTCACAATTCTAAAAAAATAGATATTTGTTGAAAAAATAAGAGAAATTATCTTGGTATCTTTGGATGATATTTTATATATAAAAAATCATGGAAGAATCATATATGTTGCACCCAAAGATAATCTTTGAAATTCTAAAGTAGCAAGCCCTCTTGATAAAAGAATCTAAGTATAAATTTGGGG
Source organism: Sequoia sempervirens (assembly GCA_007258455.2). Classification (NCBI taxonomy): domain Eukaryota; kingdom Viridiplantae; phylum Streptophyta; class Pinopsida; order Cupressales; family Cupressaceae; genus Sequoia; species Sequoia sempervirens. The sequence goes on from VDFB02389529.1 coordinate 70,583, forward strand.
TCACATTATTTTTATACTTAGGCCATGTCCCTAGTGCTCAAGGAATCTAGTTAGATCACCAATATATTCAATCTCTTATAAATTAGCCATCCTTATTATATTAAATGATTTGAGAGGACCCTTGGGTGTATGCATCTACTAAAAAATGTTTGTTGAGTGCAAGTTATAGTGAGATATCCCTTGCCCAATTTGATATAATTTTTCTGATTTCTTGCCCAAGGAATATTGTCAAACACTACTGATGTAAAGCCTTTGTTGGTTGGGATAGCATTTTTCAATTTGATGTGCTCGATAGAAATGAGTGCCAAGATAAATAGAGAGATTTAAAACATTTCTTCAATGTCTATAATCATATCTAAATGCAATATGATGCTCCTTTTGGATTTTAAAATGCAAGTACATGAAGAAACTATGAGTGCAAGTGTAGCTACAGCTTGTTGACATTTAGTCAAACACTTGCCATACATACTATCAATGTAAATTACAATGCAATAATATCTATCTCAAACCAACAACTTGTATCTCCTTAATTGCAGTCAAATTGATCACAATAATGATGATATCAAACTGCCAAGACTCTTGGCATTACAACATATGAATATCAAAAGATTTTCTGAGTACAATTTGCAGCCTTAGCATGGAATCTAAATATGCAAATGTATGCAACCTACAGCTGTAACTATACTCTAAAAATGCAATACTAATGGACTAATTAATGAGAAGAACCTAATTGAATTGAAGCGCCCTTGAATGGAGATGAAGAAACAAGCAAAAACCGATTGAAATTGTGCTTTTCCAAGTCAAATCGAATGCCTCCAGCTAGCCACCCCTGTTCTGGTCTGATTCTCAAAAATAAAATAATATAAAGCATTAAGATTTTGTCCCAAGCACCAAATGTGATCTCTAAAACCCAAGGAAGAGGGCGAACCAAGTCCCAAGTGAATTCGATGTCAAATGAGTGCTCCACCATAAAAAACAAGCCTCCATTGGCGTCCCAGCTGTGGCTGTGAAAGATCTGATTTTATATCAGATTTCTTCAAAATAAATCTACTGTGAAACCCTTGTGTAAATTTTACCAAATTGCCAAAGTACTGTAGCGTACACTATGGTGAGGGGCACTATTCACGTGTACTGCAACAAATTCACTATTCATGCGTATTGTAGCAATTTCACTATTCATGCGTACTGTAGCAAATTTACTATTCACGCATACTATAGCAAATTCACTGTTCATGCATACTGTAGCAACACATTAAATAGCTTGAAACCTGATTGATAATGGCTGCCAATGAATAACTTAGGTCTGCAATAGATATACCTTTAAACTGCCTCAAACCCTATGTTGATTTTTCACCTGTAAGCTCCAAATGGACTCCTGAATGAAGCCCTCTCAAGCAATAATATCAATTGGTATTGCACAGCCTCAAAATTGCACTAACACTGAAGAGTTTTCGTTCTCCAATGCAGAAATGGCAGAAAACCCTAATTGGTTTCCTCTCCAAGCACGAACTCCAAAGACACAATTTAATATTCTCAAAACATAATGAATTTGAATGCCTTTGATGCCCTTTTATAATTCCTCAAGAAGGTTGACCTCTTAAGCTGCTTTTAATCCTCTTTTGAAATCCACTTTAGGTTTTTAATAAAACTTTATAATATCTCTCTAACCTTGGGTGTCCAAAATAATAATATAAAAATGTACTTTAAGTGATTTAAATTGAGGGTCATGGCCTCATTGGAAATAAAGTACACTTTTAATTTATAATTTAACTTTATAATATTTAATTATCATTAAAGTACCTTTAATGATAATTAATCATTAATCATTTAATATTTTGCCCATCCAACCAAATAAGAGGTCAACACTGCATCTGAGACCTGTTCAGGTGCCTTACTAAATTTAGTAACCCTGACTCCCCTAAAATGGTGACTTACTATAAATAGTAAGTATGAAGAATTGAGTCAAACGAAGGCCAAAATAAACCCATATTGAGCTCTGAAGGAGAAAAGCACCCTGATTACTGCCACAAAGGACCCTCTAACTATCAATGTTAGCCTACGAGGGTCAATTGATAGGCTAATCCTTATGAACTCTGATGCTCGGAAAATGGGGACATTACATATAGTTAGTAGCACCCTTAACCAACTTGATGAATAAATGAGCTTTTGCATGGATAGGTAACCAAAAGGAGTTGATAAAAATAATGTTTCAAGAAATGGATTTAGATTTGTCACAATGAAAAAGGGGGACTGCATAACAATTAAGAGAAAGAAGTTGAAAGATTCTAAAACATTTTTTTTTTATCTACAATAGAGATATTCTTGCCATACATGATTTGGAAAAATACAAATAAAATCTAGTTTGTGATAGATGTGTGGTTGAAAACTCATAATGGTTTGAATTTCCCCCTTGGAAGACATAACTTGTGTGATGAGCAACAAAAAAAGATGAGTAAACTCCAAGTTTATGCTTCCAAGGTAGCAGGTAATTTAATTTCTGGAGTACCCACTCTTGGTTCAATTTCAATCATTTTTGCTGACTAGAAGGCATGTTTCATGGCATAATATTTCAAGTATACTTTTATTGTTAACATATTAGATGGAATCATGAAGGATGATCAATATGTGACAACAAATTATCTCATTTATAAGGATAGAACCTTGTTAGTCCCTAAGACTAAGATGAAAGATGAGATTTTGAAAGCATTGCATTTTACAGTCTGGTATGGTAGCTTGGATACTTCAAGACTTGTAGGAAAATAAAGGAGAGATTCCCCTAGAAAATATTTAAGGAAGATGATCTAAAACACAATAGGGAGTACAACACTTACCAAAAAAATGGAGAGCATGTATTTCTTTTATATTTATTTCATCCATCACTTATCCATGAGCAAGATTGGGATAGTGTGTTTAGGGAATTCATCATGAAGCTCCCCAAGGTATACGGTCAAGGTTATTTTCATGTTGTGGATAAGCTGAAAAATAATAGATCTTTTAGCTCTTTCTAGCAATAATGATTTTTCTTGATTAGTACTAAGCTCACTACCAACTCTAGTTATTGTACACCAATAGGTGGACAAGTAGGGTCTAAATATTTGTATGGAAGGAGGCTTGATAAACTTCATCACATATTAGCACACAAAATAGACCAAATAGTTGCACCTTGGAGATTGTGACTACAATGCTACTCATCATGGGCCCATTCGTGTGTTTCCACTTATGGCAGTGCATGCTTATGATGCACTAACCTTTATTGATTTAGTATTCATAGTCACTAGAGTGCTACTCACATGGGTACTAAATATCATTTGTGTTAAAAAGGTGAATACATTGAAAGAAACATGACCATACAAAATTATCTAGTCCATTGGAATAACTTATCTATAGAGGATATCACTTGGGAAGAATTATAAAACTTGATAAAAATGAATTTGTATTACTTACAATAAACAATTTTGGGAAGGGTGGAATTGTAATTTGCCCTTTCTAAATTAGTTGTTTGAGAGTATTTGGGCCACTTTCCTACATTGGGTAAGATTTCAAACTTCCTTATACTATCATACATGTTTTTCATTCATTACTTCTTGTCAATATCAAAGATCCCAAAACCCTAATCCATAGCTCCTACAAACTACTGTTTCCTTATGCAATTGGTATTTCCAACCCTTGATCCCCACTCTCTCTAACCATTTCATCTTTATATTATGCATTTACCTAAACCATTTAACTTAGGTATGCACTTTCATAGAACCCTATCATTCAAGCAAAGGACTCAACTCACTACCATAATTGAGCAAAAAAACTATTAATGGGCTAAAATTTACATTTGATAAAATTGTTGGTAGTGCTTGTCATTGACGTCAACACCTAAGATTGTTGTATGTTTGGAATTGGTTGGCATTGATGAGTTGGTTTTCATTGATGTCTTGGTGAGTTGTTGGCATTGGTTATCAACACTTGGGAAGATTGTTGCATTGTTGGGTTGTCATTGATGTATGATGATGTGTTACTGAAGTTCATGGTTGGATGTCATGCCTTGTTTGATGTCATGTAAAGTATTGTGTATGGTTGTTGTCAGTAGAGTTGCTTTCAATGATGATATATTAAGATGAGGATTAGAAGTATTTCTAATGATGGAGAGATGTTGTTGATGGCCAATATCATGTTGTATGTTCTCTCCTATTGTTCTTGTTGAAGCATGTGTTGCTGAAAGAAAGTTCTGGCCTTCACAAGTTGTTGAAAGGTTTTGTTTCAGGAAGTTGTTGTGAAGATTGTTTGGGAGAATGCTCCTCATTCCTCCGCCATTGAAGATGTGGTCTTGCAATTTGGGATTCAATGTTTGTGCTTTGTGGATGTTGCACTCCTATATTTTTAGGTCACCAGTGTTGTTGAGGAAGGTTTTTGTTAATTGTAGAAGGTTGGTAGTGTTCATCATTGTCTGTACTGGTTTGAGAAATGCTCTGCATTTCTGTGCATTGATGTATCTCCTCATGTAGCTTGGTGAATGTGTTGAAGTGGTCTGTAAGTTGTTCTATTAATGTTATATCTCATTATGTGCATTATGTGTTTCTGGGAAACAAGTATTCTATTCTTGTTTGGGTTGCGGTAGCTGTTGGTGGCATGATAGTATAAAAGAAGTATCTAGAAGTGTTCTTGGATGTTCAAGGAACATCTCTTTGTGATCCACACATCAATGGTTGATCTCTTTTGGTGTTACATTGTGTTTGAGTTGGTCTTCTGGATAATTTATGGATATCTGGTCGACAAGGCTTGTCATCTTGCTTGTGCTATGTGCCTGAGGGTTTGTGCTAGCATATGAAGTTGTGTTAAGATATATTTGGGTCTTGACCTATCTTGGTTAGAACCACATTGAGTGAATTCAATCAAAAGTATGTTTTTCGGCTAACTAGTATTGTGCTACATGTTTTGTCTATAGGTTTCCTTGTTGCTGACTTGAGTTAATGTGCACCAACATGTGAGTTGTTTGGGATCACATTGGAAGATGTAATAAGGTTTCCTTTGGTCCTCTCTATCCCTTGGATAGGACCACATTGATGTTTGTGGCCGACTTGTTAAGATTATTATTTATCTTCTTCTTGGTTGACCTAATTGATGTTTTGAGGTCTTGTAGTGGATATAAATGCAAGAACATTTCAAATGCAAGGGTGAAAGAGTGGAATGCATTGAATATCTCACAAAAGAAGTAATAAAGTGTGTGAATAAATATCAGATGTGCTTTAACGCCTCAGTCAATAGAGTGTTGTGTTGAAAAATATTGTAATTTCTATAATCTTCATGTATCCTACTCTAAGATAAAAAATCTCATCATGTCCTTGTATCTTGCCTTGGAGTTGTTCACTATAGTCTACAAGTCCTTTATATCTTTCCCTAAGGTTGTGCGCCTTAGTTTGCAAGTCTTTTGGTAGTGAGCCTTATTTTTTAAGTAGTGAGCTTCATATATTGTGAGTTAGCTCTCATCATAGTTTTTCCCTCATTGGGTTTTCCATGTAAATCTAGTGTCATCTTATGCATGTGTGTTCCTTGTTTTATTTTTTATTGTTGCTGATCTGATTAAGAATTGAATTGTTGTATCTTTCATTGCTACTGATATGTTTAAGGGTTTTGGTTTAATTAAGAAGTTTGAATTATGTTGAAAGTCTTGATTTCTTGAAAGATTTAAGTTTTTGAAGATATTGATTCACCCCCCTCTTAGTATCCAGTGTGTTCAACAAAAATAACAAGAAATACCCTTGCAATTTCACACTGCATCAAGTCCCCACTTCAATATTTTGATATAGAGTGTCACAATTACAAAATGTTAGCACTTGGATCCTATATTTTGGAATTTTTATGGTGATGTAGGCTTTCTGAGTTTGAATTTCCCTAGATGAGAGTGAACCATGTGGATGTTCATGCAATGCACTAGCATCCCACAAAAAATCATGATTCTAGCGGTCATTTGAGCCTTACTTTCTCCTAGTCTCACTAATACTTTGGAAATTAATGCCTCTACTTGTGATTCTAACCTATTGTCCACCTTCCAACTTATGATTTTGGTCTTCATAGTTTGATTTTCATTCAATAATTTTGACTTCAATGCAACTTTGAAAGAAGCTTTATCACTCTCAAGCAAAAAACAAGTAGTTATAAAATCATACCATCTTCATGCATATGATTTCCTCCCTACTTTTGAAGCGATGCCTTTGTGGGTTTGTAATGAATAGTGAAAATGTTATGATCCTAATATGATATATTCTTAAGTATAACTATATATTATATATTATTTATTATAATAAGGATAAGCACTTGTGGCATGCTTATCCCTAACTTAAACATTAATACACCAATCCTCTTAGTTAGGATGAAGGCATATGTCCCCACATAGTTAAGCCTATAAATAAAGAAGAAAACTCTCTCCCATATCATTATATCATCAAATATTAAATCTATATAATATTACTTTATTTTAATATTTTCATTTATTTATTATTTTTTATGTTTTTTTTTATCAATTTTTTTGTTAATATTTCTTTTTACAGATTTTTTTGGGACAACATATTTTGATTTTTTTATTCAAATTACATATTTTTCTTGCATATTATTGTTATTGTATATCCTTTTATATTTTTTATTTTTACAAATATTTCTAAGAAATATCATAACAAGTGGAATTAGAGCTATGATTTGGGCCAACATTTTTGATTTCACTATAACTTCCAAACCATGTGAATTCATATATGATTTTTTTGGGTTTTCATATATGTATTAGATAAGCTCTTAAAAATATAATTTTTTTTTAAGGTATGCTTTCTAAAAGTTATTAATATTTTATGTTTTTTCATTAATTTTCTCTATAGGTAGTAATTTTTGGATTTTTTTTTAAATTACATTTTTGGAAATATTAGAAAAAATTAGATATGGTTATTTCTTTGTAATTTACTATTAGAAATAAAATAATTTATTTAATTCTATATTTTTGCATTTTTTTATTTATGACTTTTACAAATATTTGCAAGAAATATCATAACAAGTGGAATCAAAGCTACAATTTGGGCTAACATTTTTGTTTTGCTAAAATATTTTTCTAATATATATATATTTTTTTGTACATACGATAGAAATATTATATTGAAATAGAAAAGGCTTACAGGCGTCTGCTACGCAGGAAAAACCAACCACCATCGCCGTTGGGCAAGATGAGAACCCAACCAAAACTCAAAACCTAGAACCCCGAACCCGAACATGCAACAACCCGTTAAAACTTGAAACAGAGACGAGGGTTAACAGACCGATCCACCCCCCACATGAACAAGGCAGCCAAAAAATGCAAAGACCACAAAAAACGGCCGTTAGAGATTTAAGACACAGAGCCACCTTACAAGAAACCATTGACCTCCGCAAAACAAACAAAGCCCTCCAACCAGTCCATACCCTCCGTCGGCACCATCTTTAATTTGCGTTTCAGGAACTCCACGGCCACGTCCGCGAGCTTCCGGTGGCGAGACAAAGCTGGCCCTTTGAGATCAAGGAGGAAGGGATACACCTTGACAGCTTCCTCCGTGTGCCATAAGAGAGGCAAATCAGCCGGGCGCGGGATACCTTTACCCAAAAGGGCCGCCTTCAACGTATCTTCCAGGCCACCGAGTAAATCCGAGCGGAACAAACGCTCCATTAGTTCCCGCGCCAACTTCTTCGGAATTTCCAGGTCCAATAATACTGCGAGAAAACGCGAGGAAATGTGAGCATTGTCTCTGGCATATTCCTTTCGATGCAAGTGTTCATTTCCCAGAACCATCTTAACCGCGACTAGTAACACAGGATCATCCTCGAGCAAAATTCGTTTCAGCCTTTGATCTGTGATCTCCTTAAAAGCAATTTGTCGCTCCGTGGCGACCAAAGAAACCGGCGTGTCCACACCGAAGCATTCCAAACCATCCAAGGAAATATGTATGGTGAATTTCGATTTTTTCGACACCTCCATGATAACTGCTACACCCTGCACAAAAGAAAGACAAAACCAGAATGCAAAAACCAAGCACCGAAATGAATTTAACAGATCCAAAATTAAACCCGTGAGAATCCGCTTGGCCATCGCACAAATGCCGAAATTATGAAAGGACGATCTTCACATCCTCGCTATGAAGGAAGGCTACGGACGCAATCCGAGCACCATTTAACTATAATCACTTCAAGTGAAGTGAATCGCCACCCGGCTAAACTGAAGTCTTGTCAAGGGTTGCCGTATACGACGTGTCACCAAATGACAGACTTGAAACAAAGCCCAACTTACATTCTGACAAACATTAAAGCTCTGCTTCGAACGAGCCGTCCTCATTAAGGCGGCCAACATTCCTTCTGTGAACTAAGGATATCCAAGTATGACGTGGATATGTCGCCTCAGCGTCCTCTCCCTCCGTCACATAGCCATCTCACACACCCTCAGTTTTAGGTGTCAAAGGAGAGGCAGGGGAGGGACCCACCCATCCGCCCACTGAGCACAGCTAAAGATAACATTCTTTAAATCCTGGACCAGTAACCCCTAAATTAGATAGGAGGTCTGCCTCCTTGTTGCCTTCCCTTAGGGTATGATTTAGCATCACTTGTTCAAAACAATCCATCAGCTCAATGGCCACTTCCAAATACACCCTTAATTTCCAGTTATGAATCTATCTTGACCTCAAAGCATTAATAACTAATGATGAATCCCCTTCAATGACCAGCCTTTTAATTCCTAATTCTTTACTGAATTTGAGAGCAAGTACAAGAGCTTGAAACTCAGCCACATTATTCGAACCATCAACAAGAGGTTGAGCAATTTTACCAAGAACCGCACCAGAGTTGGTTCTGATAATGCACCCCGCACTTGACGGACCCGGATTACCTTTTGAGGCTCCATCAAAGTTTAATTTGGTCCAACCTGGTTCGAGAGGGAGCCATTGTGTCATTTTGCGTTGTTCCGAAGAAGCTGCACAATCTGAACTAGCCACAAGAGGGGACTTGATACCAAACCATTGTTTCAAAATCCAAGCATCCCATTTAGTAAAATTGGATTTCCTCTGTTTCACCAGCAGTTGAGAGTTAAAAAGTTCAACGATGCAAGCCTCTATCTGGCACTGTAGCCTTGGGATTGATGATTCTTTATCCTGAAATAAGCGTCTATTACGTTCCTTCTAGACTTCCCAAAGGAGGATGGAAGGACTCATTACCCATAAATCACCAAAGATGGCATTATGCTTGTTGCTTGGCCACGAAATTAGGCATTCAAGCAAAGTGTTTGGAAAAACAGTTGACCATTTCAGTTTAGTGCACAGCCAAGTCCACATTTGATAAGTAAAGTTACAACTTAAAAGTAAGTGATTCACACTCTCCTCTGCTTTCTTACACAAGGGGCACCTGGTTGGACCAAGATAACCCAGCTTCAAAAACCTGTCCCCTGTCAATATTCGGCCTTGGGCAGCAGCCCAGGTGAAGAGCCCTGCTTTTGGGAGACAAACCTTATTCCAACACAGATTTATAGGAAGTATTGCAGTAGAGTCATGATTAGTTAACATGTTATATCCAACTTTGGTCGAATACACACCATTTGGAGCAGCGTCCCATCGAATATTATCTACCCCTTTTCTGACCCAGATCCTGCGAGCTTCCATAACGTGTTCAAATAAATCCATTTCATGACTTCCCACATTCAAATTTCACACCGATTTCCACTTCACAAAACTACCCTCTGACACATCTTCAAGAACAAAGTAATCTCTGACTTTTAAGCCCTAGGATTGTTTAGTCTGTTCCATTATGTTTGAGAGTTCAGGCATGGCAGCTAAGACTGGGAATCCTTCCCATGAATCATCCCAGAATAAGGCCTCCTGCCCCTCCTTCACCTCCCATGTAATAAAATCTGTAATCAAATCTCTGCAGCTTTTAATGAAATTCCAAATTCGTGACCCAGAAGGAAGAGTGTTTGCATAAAAAAAATAATTTGGATCAGGTTCCAGATATTTTGCCCTGACGATCTTAACCCATTTGAGATCTGGCCTGGAATGAATTGTCCAAGCCAATTTTTCCCCCAACGCTTTGTTTTGTTTTAAAACGTTTCTTAGCCCAGATCCATCATTTTCCTTCTTCTCACAATCCTTTTGCCAGTTAATAAGAGGGATTTTTTTTTGTTCAGAGCTGCCTTTCCAAAAGAAGTCCCTCATTACTTTATTAAGATCTTTGCTTGCACCGCTGTTTAGCTGGAGACATGACATCAGGTATATTGGCAGGGCTGAAATGACTGATTTCAGCAGAGTTAACCTCCCAGCCCAAGAAAGCCACCTATTCTTCCATGAAGAAATTCGGTCTTTACATCTGCTCACTATTGAGCTCCATGCATTATTTTTTTTGATGCCTTTATCCAATGGGAGGCCTAAGTATTTGCAAGGCAATTGCCCCATTTTGAACCCTAGAATTCTCAAAATTAGTACCTCATTTGGACAGGTTGTATTGAAGAAGAACACCTTTGATTTGGCCTTACTAACTTCTTGACCTGAAGCCCTAGAAAAATCCTCAAGCAATAGTTTTAACCTTTGCGCCTCTTTTGCCGATGCTTCACCAAACAGCATTGTGTCATCGGCAAATTGTTGATGAGTAATATTAGGAAGGCTGCTGGTGACTTGTAAACCTTGTATCTCCCCTGACCGTTTTGCATTTTCAATCGATCTTCCTAATGCTTCTATCATTATTATGAATAAGAATGGAGAAAGAGGGTCACCCTGTCTTAGCCCTCTTGAAGCAGTGAAGAAACCTTCCGGAGAACCATTTACCAGCACTGAGAAACGCGGGCAGGGTACCCAACCAAAGATCCAATTCAACCACTCCTTCTGAAAACCAAAAGCCTCCATTACTTTAAATAGAAATCTCCAGTTTACTCTGTCATACGCTTTTTTAATATCTAGCTTCAACAACATTCTTGCTTTTTTTAATTTTTGAATTGAATGAATGACTTCTTGGGCAATGATCACCCCATCTAGAATAGAGCACCCAGGAACAAAACCTATTTGTTCTTCAGAAATAATAGTGGGAAGAATTTTCTTTAGACGGTTAGCTACAACTTTAGCCAATATTTTGTATAACGTGTTACAAAGCAAGATTGGTCGGAAGTCTTCCCATCTGTCAGGTTTCTCTTTTTTTGGAATTAGAGCGATTAGGGTATTATTTTCTTCCTTTAGAACCCTGTTATTAAGTCTAGAATCTTCAATAGCTTCCCAAATATCCTTTCCCAGAAAATGCCAGCATTTCTGGAAGAAACCAGCAGGGAACCCGTCTAGTCCTGGGGCCTTCTCTAGCTGCATCCCAAAGATAGCCTCCTTTACTTCTGTTTCAGAGAATTGTGCATTCAGTGCTTGCATTTGATTTTGTGAAACCAATTTCGGAATAGCTTGCAGAGAAGCCTTCTGCGCTTGCCAGTTTGAACCTTCCCAATCGTTTAGCAAGTTCTGAAAAAAAGAGACCGCAGAAGTCTTGATTTCCTCTGTTTCTTCCAGCATTCTTCCATCCCAATCATACAAACAAGTGATTCTGTTGAATTCTCTGCGAGCCTTTGTGGAGTTGTGAAAATTTTTTGAGTTCCTATCCCTAGCTTCTAACCAAACTTCTCTAGATTTTTGACGCCAAAAAATTTCTTCTTTGGAAAGGATGTCATTCAACTTTTTGGATAAAGCTTTTTCTTTCATGTAGCTCTCTTCATTCATACCCTTCTTCATAATTTCGTCTGCTAAGGAACTTAATTCTGCCTCTGTTTGCTCTTTCTCTCTAAAAATATTTTTGAAACTCTCTTTATTCCATTGTTTGAGACGCTGCTTTAGGTATTTTAACTTTGTGACTACATTGAAAAGACCTGAGCCACCTGGAGAACATTCCTTCCACCATTGTTCAAGTAGCTCTAGCATATTTGGGTCCTTAAACCACATCATTTCAAATTTAAAGGGGCATCTGATCGGACTCTTCTCACCAGTAATATGCAATTGCACTGGGAGATGATCAGAACCAGTGCCAGAGTTTATCTTGCTTTCTAGAGAAAAGGGAAAGGAGCCCAAGTTTCCTTTGAAGAAAAAATGATCTAATTTTTCCGCAATATTTCCAAACCCTTTCCTTCGGTTTGTCCAAGTGAAAAGGCCATTGCCTGTGGGAATTTCCAGAAGAGAATTTCTCTCCACGAATTCACAAAATTCTTTTTGAGACTGTAAAGTTTTCCCAATTCCTCCTAACTTATCCTCCTTCTTAAGAATGGCATTAAAATCCCCTCCTAAAAAACTACATTCTTGGTGCAAATCTTGCAAAACAACATCCAGCTCTTGCCAAACTACTTTTTTCTGAGTGCTCAACAAAGGACCATATACATTTATTAAATTGAATTGAAGGTTCGAGGTTAAGCTTCTTACCTTGCACACCATCCAGTGCCTACTAATCTTCAAAGCCTCCAGAAAGATTGACTGAGGTTTCCAAATAATCAGTAAGCCTCCCGAAGCACCTTCAGCTTCCGAACCAAGCCATTTCCAATATCTTAACTTCTTCTCAAATTTTTCCAGATCTGACTTATCTAATTTTGTTTCTTGAAGGAGACAGATTTCTACTTGACACACTTCAATGTGGCGCCTTATTAGGTTCCACTTGTTAGGGGCATTTAAGCCCCTAACATTCTAGGTTAAGATTTTCATTGTTGTTCAGGAAGGGCTCCACCCTTCCCTACTTTTATCATAGTGTCAATTTTTTTTTGGCCATTGGCTTCCCCGTCCATCTTTCTTTTCTCTTGATTAGGGATTCTACCCCTCTTTTTTTGTTCCCCACAATCTGGAGTTAATTTGAGGATGTCCCTTCTGTGAATACCTAAGTGAGATTTCGCTGCCTGTAGATCCTCTGCTAGCTTCCGCTTCCTGCCTGTTTGTGGGCTTTGCAATTCTATTGTGGCTTGATCGTCTGATTCCCAATAATCCTCCATCCCTTCCAGACTAAAACCCACTTCTAACGAACCAGTCCTTGATTTAGCTACCTCTGCTAGCTCCACAAGTTCCTTTCCTACTTCAATCAGAGAGTCCAGCTCCACATTCATACCACTATCTCCAATAAGATCTAAGGTTTCTGAGATTTTGTCGTCTAACTCTTCAAACTGGACCCGCTTCTCTGCCTGTTCTTCTTGAGTGAACTTTCTACCTGCAATATCATCCATGGGGGAGGGAAATGTAGTCCCAGTTAACGTGGCTCCCCCCATGGGGATCCCATTCTCACTATTTGCTTTTGGGAAAGACCCTAGAGTCCTCTGTCAGTGACTTCTCACACCCTTGCTTTGGTGATTTTGGAGCTTCGGTTTGGATTCTTACCATTGTTCGAAGGTTTGCTGAGGGAGTTTCCACCAAGCTAGATTTACCTGCCACTTCATTCTTAGATCTGCAACCTAGCGTTCGTACCAAGTTATTGTGCATTAAAGAGTCCCTTGCTAATTTTTGAACCCTAACTCCATAATCTGTGATGAGCTCAATCTCACTCCAGAACTGTCTATCCATAGTGTTTTCTACACATATGCGCACATAGGTTTGATTTCTCTTCGCCAGTTTCCTTTCTTCTGCACAAACAAATGTGCCCAACTGATTTGCAATTTCCTCAAGAATGGAGGGCGCCCAGTACTCCTGTGGGAGATTTGGTAAGCTGTACCAATCTTGAATATATTCCATTTCGTGGGTTGAAGGGTCGAAACCGATAGACCACTTTCTTAAATAAAATCCGCAGCCATCAAGCACCCAAACCCCATTTACTATTTTATCTCTGATAGTGCAAGATGGGCAAACAACTAAGAAAAAATCATTTTGGAGCATTTTAAACTGCAGCTCCTCACCCCACCGTTCTTTCCACCAGCTCACTAAATAATCCCAGTTTAGATTCTTCCCAAACCACTTTCCAAACAGACCCAGTTTTTCTAGCCTCAGGACTTCCGTTTGCAAAATCGAAGAGCTGATAACGACTTTGGTTCTTCCACTTTTAACTTCTTTGGACATGGAAGAGACTTGCTTGTCCTGTTCTTCCTTTGGGCTTTCTTCCCTGACTTCCTCCCATACCTTGGACGAAAACTTTTTTTTGCCATTCCATTCCTCCCTTCCCATTTCTGGAGGTAGGGTTTTTTTGCGGAGTTGTTCTGCTCGGCCAAGATGGAAAATGTTGCCTGAGTTTTTCTTCATTCTGATAACGAGGTCTGCGAAAAGCTTCATTCCTATACTTATTCCACGAGGGTCGCAACCTTGTTCGAAGATTCAGACCCACACGCAAAAGGCGATGATTCGTGGGTTGCGGTCTTGCCTCGGACATGTTCTAGATCCCAGATCTTTCGCGTTGGGACCCCACAACCCTGCTACCATTCCTAAACTTTTTCACCGTTGCTTCGCCATGGCTGAACACCATCTTCTTCTCCTAATATGATAGTTGAGTGCTAAACTCTCTAATATTTTTTTTACTTGTAATAGATTTTTTTTATTTTTTATTTTTTTGTAAGAGTTTTCTTTTAGTTTTTAGTTTTTTAATTTATTTTTGATTCAAATTACATTTTTTTACATATTACTTTTTAATAATAAATAATATATACTTAGGAATATATCATATTAGGATCATAACATTCCCTTCCCCTTTAGAACTACATTGCTCTCAATGCTTAGCAACTCTAAAATATTTTGTATGAATCGTTCATCATTCCATGTTGAATCTTCACTTGACAAATTCTTCCACTTGATTAGGAATTTTGAAGTGGACCTATTTTGCAATTTGATTTTAAAAATTTAATGAAGCTTTTGTATATTTTGTATGAATAATTTTTCATAGTATTAAAAGAAAATTTAGATGAGAGAGTTCACAATTTTTATTATTATTAATAAGTCTATCTGCATCAAGCAAGATTACATCAATATTATTTGACTTTGGCAATGCCATAATGACTTGTCCATTTATATTTCTACCCATTGCTGTATTGGAATGCCTAATATCTGTAAGAGGCTTGGAATCTTTATTATTTCTCTTTTTGTTTCATTGACATATCAAACATTCCACCACAAATATTTGGACATTCACTTTAATACCTTCCCAAAATAAATATTTATTTATAAGATGATATGTATGCTCAAATATTTTATAGTATCTTTTTAGACCCAAAAATAATCTCTTCTTAGGGTCCATCTTATCAACTTTAAGTGACACTAGATGTCCTGAGTATTCTACTTCTTTCAACCTAAAGACACATTTGAATTTATTTACATAGATTTTATAATCTTCTTATTTATTAACAATAGGAATATGAAACTTATCTTTATGAGTGATCTTGTTTGGCTTCTTGTAATGTCAAAGCATTCTGTACAAATCATCCTTTTTATCAATCATAAGCATAGGGGATGTTGGTTCCCAAATCAACAGATGCAACGAGTCTTAAAGAGTAACCACTCTCTCATATTCAGACTCAACGGGTTGATATGGCCAACGAACGAGAGAGTGAATAAAATACCCCTTTCTCCCCTGCACTTCAGGCTTTTTTAAACCTAGGAGGGTGATCCCAACAGTGTGCTTTCAGATACTTGTGTGCCAAAGTATCAAACACATAGTGAACAAATGTTTCTCCTTTAGATGCTTAATAGACACAATACTATAAAGGCTTGGCTAACCTCTACAGTAATGCCTAATTAAACATGAGAGATGTGATTCATTGAAATGAACTCAACACACAAACAAACTGGTACTAATAAGTAAATTTGATTTAAAAGATGATTAGTCGCTGCATTAACCAACAAATGTAACATGAATAACACACTTAGATTAGTGCCTCATCCTTGGAATGGAATCAACTCAAAAACATACATAATCTAATAACATTTTTTACACTTAACAGTATATGAAACTCTGAAATGTTGCATTACAATATTTCAACATTGTGTCTTAACCTTTACTTCTTACTAGCATCCTAACACTTAGCCTAACATAAACCGGTAGCTTCGCTTAAGCATTTATGTACATTGTTTGAATGGACAAGCAAGAATAAAAATAAACATCCACTAGAATTCAATGGAGATGAATAAAATAACTCTTGATTATGTTATTCATAATTTATAAAACTAGTACATAGGAGAGTAAAATAGTATCAAACTTGAAACATTCAACATTATTTTTCCAGTATTGAAATCAAAATTACATAAGTATTAACAGAGTCAAACCCTAAGACTTGATTCTAAAATGCTCTCTATTCCTATCACATTATTTTTTGTGTTAAATTACAAAAACAACTTCTCTAAAATGAGGCAAAAAGACAACATTTAAGGAAAAATAAAAACCCTAAATGTTCATTTGAAGAGGACACTTGGAACATTCTGGTTTGTTGATCTGCAACTTCCTTTGCTTGCTAAAGAAGTTCCAATCTGTTCTCTATTTTCTTGCTCCTCACTCCATTGCCCTTTGATTCATGCATCTTGTGTTTGCCTTGTAACAGAAAAATATTCCCTTCTCAAGAAGCTTCATACCTCATCATTTGCCCCTCCTTCCAACTAAAAGAATCTTTTGTTTGTGAAAGAATAAAATTCTACCATAAAAGTCTTTCACTCTTCCATTTTTACCCCGCTACTGCAAAAATCTAGTTTTACTGTGAAAGCCCTTTTACTCTGCTGAAAATTTGTTTTTACATTTAATTTCCTTCGGCTGTTAAAAACCCATTTTCACCTATCCATTTATCCTTTACTCACTTTCCCAGGTAATAAAATATTTTACCCATTCTTCACTTTAACTTTCCCAGCAACAAATAAAATTTTGCACATCACTAGCAGAATGAGAGAAGTAAGAATAATAATAGAGATGTTTGATGAAGAAACTGTAGCCAAAATTTTTATGAAGGATAAAATCTTCTATTGGGAAAATAAAAATTTACCCATGCCCTTATGTTTCACCTTCATTTTTCACTTTCGCCATAATTTTCTCTGAACTTTTCATGGCAAGAAATAAAATTTTATTTTATTTGTGAAAAATGGCAGCCACCATTGCATGTCTCTGATATATTTGGAAGAAAAAATATTTATTAGCGATGGGAAAAATGGGAAACAACCATGGACACAACAACCACTGGTCATCGCTAATCTCAACCTGATTTTCCATTCAAAAATGGAGATGAGCATTGTTGCCGTGAGAGTTTGAGAATTTCTGTGCATAGTCAAAAGTTCCTCCAGCTAATAGGAAACAAAAATTTAACTTTCCCTTTACACAATAACAATTGTAAATGCCCTTTTTAATTGCTCACATTTCCTCCATTGCATATCACTACTGCAAAGAGAACATGGAGAAACCAAATAGTGATGCCCAAGAAAATGTGGCCATCTCTTATGGACAATACAATGAGGAGGAGGGCATTTGAATCCGTGATGGGCGATGAAGAGCCATTGCCATCATTGATTACCAATGCAGAGAGGAGAATGTCAATGAAAACAAAAATGGGTGATGGAGTTTTGCTGAAAGTTGTGCTACCCCGCTTTTCAACCAATCATAAGCAAGAATTAAACTTGCTTTTGCTCAGAACATTTAAAATGCACTTTATACATGCCAATAGTGGCTCTTTCTAGGGATGTATGCCCCCTGTGTGCATAGCAAGAATTCAGATCTCTAGGAGAGCAGACTAGGTGCTAGAAGCATTGGGTGACAAAGTCTTTATTTTTTCAACTTTTTAACCTCATTTGGCAGCCCTAGGCCACCAAATGGAAAAGGGAAGCCAATACTTACCTCTGTCAAACACCAATCTTTTAAAAGAGTTGATATATTTTAATCCATATTTTCCTCTGCCACACCACATCAATATGAGTGACTTCATTCTTGCAAACACAAGTGTTAGGCTGCCTTTGAATTTAGCTTTACTGTCACATGGCAACCAAATGACTTAAGTTATGTCACTGCCACTCATTTCATTTTATGATTCTGTGGCAAGTGACAAAATGTGAGGATAGTGATCAAGACCATCTGAAAACACAACCTCATCCCCATTTACTGATTCCCTCACAAAGATTAAGCTCTGAAAAGGTATCATGTCTTTGAAACAGTGTGCGATCCTTCTATGTGTTAAGCAAAAAGTGCTCACACTTTTGTAACTCATCCAACTAAATTACATCACATGTGATTTTTTTATCATCCCAACAACACAACTTAGTGATATTACCATGTCTCAATGTTCTAAAAAAAAGATTCACCAAAAATTATAATACCTTCATCCACATTCAAATCACAACATTCAAACAATGTATCAGCATCCCAAACATTGTTTCCCACTTCAAGCTCATAGAAAAGACTGCCAACATTAGTATTATTATCACAAAAAGAAACCTCAAGTGTAGGTTTAGATGACTTAGGATTAAAAAATTTATCATAGTGAGTGTTTAAAACACATCCACTATTGCAAGAAGTATCATATTCAACATCACCTCTTGTTGCATCAACATGATAATCTGAAGCATACTACTCAAGAGGAAAACTATGAGTTGCAGATCTAGAAAAGAGATCTTCATATGCATCCATGTGATTGAGACAATCACATTCTTCAAGTGCAAACTCATCATTAGTTGTACTACATTTATCTCTACATTTTTACTTTCATGTACAACTACATCAATGATGTCCTCATGCAAACACTAAGTGATAACTTCAAAGTCAACAAAAGAAGTAGAAGAAGCTAAAACATAAAAAAAATAAGAGTTCGTTGTTCATCATTATTAGCATATGTACGCTCCTTATAACCAACCACTTGAACTGATTCATCCAATGAATCTCCCGCATGCATATCTCCTGCTTTGTTTGTAATGCTGCTACAATCAACAAGGCTACCTTCTTCACTGTCAAACTGAAAACCATCAATGGTTTCTTCATTGCAAATGCTTTTGGTTGATTTCTCCAAATGAAATCCATTGCATACCTTTTCAGTTGCATCATAATACCGCTGATCACACATTTCTTCTTCAAAAAGTTTGTTCAACTCATATTCATCATCATGTTTTTGTGAGATTTCAAAAAAATTCTCATAATTAAGACATGAAACTTTTGAATCAACATGCTCTTCAACTGTATATTCAAAGTCCATAGAAGAGAAAATACTGTCAGTATCATTTGCATCATTACAACCTTCATCTAATATAGAAAATCTGCTTTCTATTTATGTATTTTCAAAGCAAATAGAAGAAACTTTAGATGTTTCATCTATCTCATCATGACCATTATGGCTGCAATCTTCATCTGGGTTTATTTCTTTTATAGGTTGTTTAAAAACTTCCTCATCACCTAATAATGCATCATTCTTGTTTTCTACTATACCATATGCATCTATGTGATTAAGTCTTGAAAAAGTACCATCATATAAGCTATTCAAGAGATTAGTTCCATACTTCTCTATCATTTCTTCAATTATTGATAGCCATTGATATAAACATTTAAAACTAGAGGGCTTCAAGTGAACCGACATAGTACTCAAACCTCACTCACAATTCTCACAGAACAAATCAATGCAAAATAACTCATCAGGTCTTTCTAATTCTAGTGTAGCAAGTAGAAATTTCATGAATCTATCATGAAAATCATAGATAAATTCATCCTCAAACCTTTCTATATCACACAATGCATCAATAGGTGACATAAGTTCAACCTCATTTTCATATTTCTCTTCATATTATTCTTGGGTATGTAGATTTCTTTCTTTAGATAAGCATTCAACATTCACTTCACCAAATTCATCCATGAACAGTTTCTCAAGCTTTTTCCATGAACATATGGAATGCATTGGTAAACTAGAAAACTAGTATTCAACATCATTTTCTAAATTTCTTACAAAAAAATTCATGATAGCATCTTCTTCTACTATTTGAGAGTCTTCCATTACATGAAGAAAAAATTGTACATGTGATGCTGATTCTTGAAAACCTCCTCTAAACTTAGACAAATATTCATTAATTCTTCTTGGGACAGAATGTGGGTAACCTTGGATTTTACTGAAATCCAAAGGGTCATATCTCTCACTAGCGAACACCTTTCTTTGAGGACATGGCTGTGTTCTAGGCATGATATTACAACTAGTAGAGGGAGAACTAGGACAACAATACATATTTGTAAATAGAAATTATTCCCTCTACACTTATTTTTTTTTCAATAGCCTTTTTAGAATATCCTACTTTCTCGTTTCCCTTTCTACTAGTATCTTGAAATACTGAATAAGGGACAAAATTAACTATAATTTTTTGATGAAAACATTCATACAGAGATATTACAATAGAAAAATACCTGAGAACTACTGCAACCAACTCTTCTGATGATGTAAAAACTTATGTAGAGTCGCCACCTCTTTGAAAGAGGAAAAGATATTCAAGGAGTATAAAGCTTCTTCCCAGATCTAGGTATTTCTGAGTTCTCTCCACCAGTAGAGCACCATACTTCAAGAATACATTAGAAATATTGCAACAATCTCCTTCAAGTATGCAGGTCCATGGGTCGATTTTTAAAATTCAATGACTCTTTGACTGAATGGTTTGAAACCAAATATTTCTAGAATTCTCCCTAGTAGAGTCGTCAATCTTTTGGTTCCAAAATCAACAGATGCAATGAGTCCTAAAGAGTAGCCACTTTCTCATATTCAGACTCAATGGGTTGATATGGCCAACGAACAAGAGAGTGAATAAAATACCCCTTTCTCCCTACACTTTAGGCTTTGTTAAACTTGGGAGGGTGATCCCAATAATGTGCTTTCAGATATACTTGTGTGCCAAAGTATCAAACACGTAGTGAAAAAATGTTTCTCCTTTAGATGCTTAATAGACACAATACTATAAAGGTTTGGATGACCTCTACAATAATTCCTAATTTAAACATGAGAGATGTGATTCATTGAAATGAGCTCAACACACAAACAAACTGGTACTGATAAGTAATTTTGATTTAAAAGATGATTAGCAACTGCATTAACCAACAAATGTAACATGAATAACACACTTAGATTAGTGCCTCATCCTTGGAAAGGAGTCAACTCAAACACATGCATAATATGATAACAATTTTCACACCTGATAGTATATGGAGCTTTGAAATGTTGCATTACAGTATTTCAACATTGTGTCTTAACCTTTACTTCTTACTAGCATCCTAACACTTAGCCTAACATAACCCAGTAGCTTCACTCAAGCATTTACATACATTATTTGAATGGACAAGCAAGAATAAAACTAAACATCTATTGGAATTCAATGGAAATGAATAAAATAACTCTTGATTATGTTATTCATAATTTATAAAACTAGTACATAGGAGAGTTTGAGAATTTTCGTGCACAGTCAAAAGTTCCTCCAGCGAATAAGAAACAAAAATTTAACTTTCCCTTTGCACAATAACACTTGTAAATGCCCTTTTTAATTGCTCATGTGTCCTCCATTGCATATCACTACTGTAAAGAGAACATGAAGAAACCAAATAGTGATGTTTGAGAAAATGCGACCATCTCTTATCACTAATACAATGAGGAGGAGGGCCTTTGAATCCATGATGGGCGATGAAGAGCCATTTCCATTGCTGATCGCCAATGCAAAGAGGAGAATGTCAATGAAAACAACGACGGGTGATGGAGTTTTGCGTGAAAGTTGTGCTGCCGTGCTGTCACTTTGCGAATCACAAGCAATAATTAAACTTGCTTTTGCTCAGAACATTTGAAATGCACTTATACTTCCCCTAAATACATTTTTTAATTTTCCCAATATTTAAAATATTCAAAATATTTTAAATATAAACATTTGAAAACATTAGGAAATGGGAAAATTTTAATTACGCCTGCGACCCATTTGAAGAAATTTATTGTGGACAAACAGTGACACTTGGAGCCAAAATTTTTTGTGTGTGGCCATAATCAATTATTTAAAGAAAAATCATTTCCTCAAATTTTTCCTAGCCCTTAAAATTCAGGTACCTCCTTTATAAACTAGCCCCTGGGACGTGTTCGCCGCAACAAAAGTACATTAAAATAATGTATCAAATGACCTAAAATATTGATGAAAATGGATCTATAGAGGTTTAGACCAAAAAAATAAATGGGTTGTCTTTAGATTTTTAAAATTTGAAACTTTTTGGGACACCATTTTTGGCCATGTTACAGTTAGAAAATGATTAGTTAACCCATTATAACTTATCTTGACAGCCTAAAAATGAGTAGGAATGTTATAATTTGACCCAAGAATTCATTACAACAAATTGAATGGAAAAATTATTCTTGAGGTGAAAGATATTAAATAACAAAGTTGCCTACTTGGACTTTTTTGCAATTTCACCTATCAAAAATCAATCGTGGCTCTCAAAGTCACCACTTTGAAAAAATATCAAAACAACTTCTCGGGGGCTGCCATTGGAAATATATGATCATCTAGGTACACTGAGTATGTGTGCAAGAGGGATTCCCTTCAATCCATATTTATCACTAGATATTAAGGGTCAAACTTGACCACTTTGAAACATTCTGAAAATGCAAGTGTAAAAGTGAACAAATTGCATTTTCTTTTGGCTTGGTAAAAATATCAAATCTGATCATGAGTTTTTGAAATTGGACCAGGGAGTACATTAATGTAGGGAGAATGGAGAGCAACAATCCATTTGGTATGAAAATCAACAGGCTTCAAATTGTGACCCTCCAAAATAGGTCATTTGGGTAGATTTTGCAGGTGCACTTTTGAGTGTACAAAGACAAATTTTTCAATATGGGCACTTCAAATTTTGAAAATTTGAAGATGCCAACATGGGATAAAGAGGAATTTTTTTTGGATGAACATGCTTTTTGTTATTAAATTAGTGTCATACTTATGGTTTCCAATTAGAGATACAAGCTTAAATATTCTTGAAATACTTGTTGATGGTGTTGAATAATCTCTTAAAATTTTGGTTGATATTGAGTTATCATATATTGTGCTTCTATAAAATGTAATTTCGTCCCTATATTATAAGAAAATTTTTTGAGTTATTTCACCATCTTAAGGGAGCTAATGATTTCATTTGGTGGTGATTTTATTCCAAAAATTTCATACTTTTTTCCCATGTATCCTAAAGGCCATAGAAAAGTCTTGAAAATTGAAAGATATTGTTCTTAATGTTTATTCATTGCACACCCTTGAAACTACATCCACCCCCCTAATAGGGATAGCAAAAATTTATGAATCTAATTGATAATTTCCCATTGAGTCTTATATGATGGTGTAATGGAGTGACTTTGCACCCCTAGGAGAATTCCCCATTTCATCACCCCTACCTTAGAAAATGTAAATCCGATGATGTATTTTCCACCGCTTCCACCTTGCTTCATCCACCTGGACACATCTTTCGTGTTGATGGAGGAATCTCTGTCAGGGATGTGCGCGTGCTGTGCTATCATCCTGATAGGATTCCTACCTCCGGAGTCCATATAGGTGTTATGTTTCTCCATTGGTAGCAAGTGTAACATCTCCTTCCTCCTTGACTGACGACTAATGGGTCTTTTGCCTCCCTTTTTCTATTCAAATGATCCAATTATTCATTCATTCACTCTCTTCTCCAATATCAAGCTTCTTCTTGATCTCATTCACTCTCTACACACTCTTAGCTCCATTCTTTCACTCTTAAGATTTTATCTTCTTGCTTGAACGATGTTGTTCTTGGCTTCTACACCACGTTTGTTGCGACAACGCTGCTATTGGAGGATTCACAAGCTTTCTCCTTCCACTACTTGCCTTGAGCACTCATAGTTGTGAAGGTGATATTATCCATTACTATTTTCTCTTTGCATCATTTTGTTTACTACGTAGCATACTTTTTGATGGTACTTTCTCTTAGTACCACCACTTCCTTTCTATCTCTTTATCATTTTCTATACTTTGTGGCTATCTGGCTATTCGTGGAGGTGGGAACACCAAAGCGAGGGATTGATTGAGGTAGTCCTCTAAACACAACCCCAACATTTTTGTCTCCATGTGTGCAGGTGCATGTGAGTGGAGCTACTTGAAGATTCAATTCATAGGTGGACAGGTCTAATTCATCACCCTCTCTTTGCCTATTCTAGCATAATTTAGTTACAACATTCCTCTTGTTACACTTCTAGTTTTGTGCTTTTTAGTATTTTGTCATAGCATAAAACATCTAGCATTTAGACACTTAGTAGGTTTCCTATGTTTCAATTTGCTTTTTGGACCTTCTATCCATATATAGACTAGCACCTCCCTAATATACCAACACACTGCACTAGAGTCTGAGATCCATGTTGTCATCCTTAGATTATGAGCTATCTGGGTAGTAGACTGAACCTTGGAAACTGGCTCTTCTGACCTTGTGAGCATTTGATTTTAGTAAAAAGGAAAAAAACAAGGCATTTTTCCTTCCTTTTCAGCCCCATTACCTTGTCCCTTTCAATTCTCTTAGCAAACCCGAGGTAGTTTAGGGCAGCCCATTGCTTAGGACTCTCTTGTGACCTGGAGTCCCAGGGTGATAGGTTCTCCTTCTCTACATTTTGGTGAACTTGACGTGAACTATTTCTGTTTCATCTTTGTGTATCGAAGGACCTTCTCTCATTCCCTAGGAGTGTTGTAGGTTCACATGTTGTAGGGAATGCATCCTTCCAACCCAATCTACAATGCCTATTTGCATAGTTAGTGAAATAAAGAAAAATAGGTTAGGGATGTAAAATGTTATGAAAGGGGGGTTCACCATAAAGGACCTATTTATCTAATTTCATTCAAGGAAATGAGATCCAAACAATGAGATGACTAACAACCAAAAGGTGAGTTAAGTTAAGGTATGAATCAATAAATTTCCTCTCTATGCAAGGACAAAGGTATGAGTCAAATAACACTTTGGGGAGAAAGATTACAACCATCAAATAAACTCCAAAATGTAAGCTATAAAATGCAAATGAAAGATTGTATTAAAAAATGATGGAAACAACAATTAAAAGGAAGATCTGGAAAAGGGAGAATAATGTGTACCAGTCACCAAAAGTCACTTTTTGAAGCTCACTAAGACTCATTTTACCTATGGAAAATGGGTCTTGTCTAGGGTTCTTCAAAATTTGGTTCTAGGTTCTCTTCTGCTGTGAAATGACAACTTTCCTTGGAACTTTGACAACTTTGTAACTTTTCTTCAAATTTTCTCTTTAAAGGATCTTCCACCTAAAAACCTGCAAATCACACATCAAAGATAGAAAAATGTTATTTGTTGGTGAATGGGGGTTTTCCTTGGTCAAACTCCATTTTGGTAATTAAACCTTGAAATGAAACAAAATATCATGAAGGAATGATGAATGAACAAGCAATGTCACAACTCACCAAACCTTTGTTTGAACCTTAGAATATAGATCTGCAACTTGCATGAATTGGCTTCAATGGATGTGTATCTTGATCATGAAACTTGATTTGAAATAATGGCTTTGAATACTTGAATAGATCTTGAACTCTACATCACCATATTAGCTCAAACAACATGCCTGATGCAATAAATTTTTGAAATGACAATGGAATCTTGATTGCTGCAATAATATTCAATAATTGTGCTCTTGAATGCCTTGAAAATGCTCTTGAATTGCTCTCTTGAAAATCTAAGTGCTCATGAAAACTTTCTAGGATGCTCTCTTGAAATTTGGTGAAACATAGTGAAATGACCTCTTATTTATACATATGTTAAGATTAATTCCCAAAATTCAAATATCACAAGCCAACATCTAAATACACTTTGAAATCATTGAAAAACTGCCAAAAACATAGTTAAATTTAGGTCCTAGGTGCAAGTGTGGATCCATTCACCCTATGGAGAACAGGTCCTAGGTCACTTAATTTGAATTGAAGAGACAAATTAAGGCATAACTAACATCAATAATTAATGAAGCCCTAGGTTAGTGTGAAAGTGTAAAGGTACACCTTACAACACCAAAAATAAGGCACAATTAAGTCCATTTTATTAAATAAGGCCCTAAACTTAATGTGAATATGTAAAATACATATTACAACACTAAATTAAAGCATCATTTAGCTCATTTTATTATTAATTATTTATTCCCAAATTAAGTTTGAAAAAGGGATACTTTTTCTTACACTACATTTAGCCCCCACTTTAGTGAAATTATGACCCCATGTACTTCAATGTCTGCACTCTCAGCTCCCAAAAGTTTGAAACATATTATGTAGCTTCGTTTTTGTGTTCTTGCAATGTGGATGAAAACTTTGCAACTTGACAACTTTGAAAATTTTGCTCCAAACTTGTTCTCTTGATCATTGACCTATGAACCTGCAAACACACATTCAAGAGGAGGAAAACTTATTGATTATTAGTGAATAGGGGTTTACCTCAGTCAAACCCCTTTTAGGTAATTAAACCAAATGATGAAACAATGAAATAAGGACATGAAACATGAAACACAAAATGATGATATCGTGGAAGATGTCTTGGAATGTAAATCTACAAACTAACATGAAATGGCCATGAAGAATGTAGATCTTGATCTCAAGTTTGATGTGAAACAATGCTTGTAAGTGAATCTTCAATGCTACATCAACAACATTAGCTCAACCACATGCTTGATGAATTATGCCTTTGACATGATGATATGATCTTGAATTACTGCAATAAGACTTTGATAATCTTCCCTTGAATGCCTTTAAAAGGATCTATAATGCTCTTGGACTCATAAACTTGCTCTTAGGATGCTTACTCAAAGTTGTTAGGTGGAATTGTGTGAATTAACCTCATATTTATATTAAATTTAGAGATTAACCCCAAAATTCAAGTAATTCAATTTGACATCAGATCTAGGATTGAAAATCATTAGAATCCCACCACAATTGAATTCAAAAAGGGGTGTCCTATGTGAGGAGGACCCATTTTCCACTAAAGGCGAATGGGTCCTAGAACAACTTTCTAGGACCATGCTTCAGGGGGATGAAATAATATCAAAAACCCATGTCAAAAATGCAAAGAAAGGCATGTCCTATGTGGAGAGGACCCATTCGCCACTAAAGGAAAATGGTTCCTGGCACCATTTTCTAAGACCTCAAATTTTCCAAATTAAATGTCAAGCAATATCATTATTGGACGTCAAGATAGATCCTTAAAAAATGCAATTAAGAGGGTTTGAATTTGAATTATAGGGCCAATTAAGCTCTAATTAATCATAATTAATTAATGAAGCCCTAGATAAGTGTGAAAGTGTAATACACCACTTTATAACACCTTAAATAGGGTATGATTTAAGCACATTTTAGTTAAAAACAACCCTAGGTTCAACATGAATGTGTACAACACATTACAACATTAAATCAAGGCATAATTAGGTTAATTCAATATCACTTATTCCAAAATTAAGTGCGAAAAAGAGTTACTTTTTTCTACACTACATTGCCCCCACTTTGGTGAGAGTTTTCTCCCATGAAAAACTCACACTAAAGTAGACATTCAAGACACTTAAGTATGCAACAATAACAAAGGTACATAGTCATATGCTATCAAAGGCGAAGAAATATAAAGAAAAACAAAGGATCAAGCACTACCATTCCAACACGACGTGGAGCAGGGTTGTTTGTTCGTAATGTATGCTCCTCACTTTGGGGTAGTGGAACTCAATTTATCGATTAGGTGAGTTATCCTAATCATATTGGCTCACTCAGGGGTAGTGGAACCTTAGTCTGTCCACTAGGTGAGTTATCCCAACGAGGTGGGAAATGAGAGAATCGTATTAGCCTCCCATAGCAAACCAAAGTTATCCTCCTGACAACTTCGATAAGGCAACACAATGTAATGCTTTCATATGCTTTTGAATGTCATGTATGTAATTTTTTGTTAAATGGGATTTTTCTTTGTTCATGTAAGGTCTTCTTCTTAGGGAACATTGTGCCTAATGTCTGCAAGAGAGGAAAAATCAAAGAGTATTAGATCACCACTTATGAGATGCCTCTCACTTTGCATCATGCCACTGAGGGAGATCATATGCTTAGAAATATCACACTCTTGGAGGACATCAAACCCAATGACACCACCAAGAAAAAGACACGTCACAATAAAAAAGAAAATCATGCCATGAAATATGTCAAAATATGTCATCGATGTATGACACTTGTCCATTTATAACCTCAGTGATTTTGATTTGATGTCTCTCTTATTAAGGGGAGTCTAGTGTCATCTTTTCATCGTCATCTAAGGAAGTCACATCACTATTGTTAATGTTGTCATTTTCTTGCATCATGATATCCTTCGTAGGAGAGTTTTTAGGAGAACTACAAACTAGATGTTCTTGAAATGCAAAGGTTGGTTCTTTTAAAATGACTTCATTACAAGTAAGGGAATTATCAATGGTTAGATTTTCTTGTTTATCAACTATGACATTCTCTTGTTCAAAAAATTTTTCCCTAGGGGAAGAGAGATAAATAAGATTCTCATAACTTTCATTTCTTTGATCTTCCAACATAAACATATCTTTGCAAATAGGAGTGATATTAGGAGAAGGAAAAATTTGATTGTTATGATTGTCCATGATTTCATTCTTTTTCTCTAAGGTCTCATTCTCTTGTGCCATAATATCTACCCTGGTAGGAGAGAAGGAGAGGAATCATCACATGTCATGGTTAGATGTTGTAAAGTAACTTCATCTCAAAAAGGGGAGGCATCAAGAGAAGAACAACTATGATTTTCATGCTTACCAATGATTGTATCCTTTTGTTCAAATAGATATTTCCAAATGTTAGGGACATCAGGAAGGAGAGAAATAATACTATAACTCTCAATCATTGGATCTCTCAACATATCTTATTTCACTAAAGCATTCTCCCTAGGTAAAGTGATATTAAGAAATGTGTTAATGATCTCATCTTCTTGTCTCATAATATCAATCCAAGGTGGGGAGGAGAGGGGCAAACAAGACTTTCATGATTCTCAATGATTACAAATTCTTTCACCAAGGTACCTTTGTCACTAATAGGAGAGGTATTGGGAGAAGAACAATTATGGTTGTCATGATTGCCTATGCTTGCATCCCCTTTCACTAAAGCATTCTCACAAGTAGGAGGGATGAAATTTTTCTTAGCATGCTTAGGAAGGAAAAATACCAACATTGTGTGCTCAAGAATGAAAAGTACTTTTATCCATCTTATGCCATGTTTCAAGAATGTAAACAATGTATATGCAAACATGAAAAGTATTTTTATCAAAATCATACAAAGCTTCATGAATACAAAAAATATGTATGCAACAATACAAAATTTAAAAAATGTATACATTTTCAGATCTTCGAACTTAAAACAAAGTAATTTTCTGATTACACTATGCAATAGATTGAAAATGACTTTGTTGTAAATGCTATTTTGAGTTTTAACAATGCACTAAATGAAGCAAATTAAGCTAGATTTAATGAATTTAATGAAATAGAAAACCAAAAAACTAAAATAAAAATGTAACAACAACAAACAAGAGCCTAAAATATAGATTTCACATCCTAGAAATTGCAGATCAGACCTATCAGGGACTAAAGGGCGAATGGGTCATGGATAAGGATTTTTAGAATGTTTTTGCTGATTTGTAAGTGATTTTCAGTGAGTTTCCGATGCTATAAAGTTCAAGGCAAGCTTGATCAATGACTCATTCACCAGTAGGGGCGAATGGGTCCCGGATCAGGGTTTTAAAAGGGTGAAAACTACAATTTTTAAGTTGTTTTACGTGTTGTTTGTGCCTAGTTTCAAACTATAACTCTTGTGACAAAAATTTCCATAATTTTATGACCTAATGGAAGTGAAATGAAGGGTGAATGATGAACTATATGATATGTTTTGAAATGAAATTTTGACTACATTTTTTAATATGAATGATGAAAAGTACATTAATATATTAACACTATGCAAAATCATTGTAATATGCATGCAATTTTTTGAATTTTTCAAATTTAAACATTGCAAGAATGCAAATTTAAATTCCTATATGCAATGCAAACTAATGCAATTTTGAAGAACCCTAAATATAATGCATCTAGTGCAAACCTAATGTAAACTATTGGAAAACTAAGATCTAGAGTTTAAATGCACTCCAAATAAGAAATTAGAATGTTCAAAATTCATGTTCACCAAAATGAAACATAGAAACAGAGATTCACCATCAATATGGTATCAATGATGAACCTAATTTTCATTAGGTGTGTGTTTCATTCAATTATGAGGGAAAAAATTTCTAAATAACAATAAAAAACTAATCCTAACTGTTATAGCAACAATGAGAGAAGTTTTGAGAGGCTACAATGGTGTGTACCTTGCTACAAGAAGGTTGTTTTTAGGTCACAGAGGACTCATTCGCCTTTACTGGTGAATGGGTCCTTGTTAGGGTCTTTGAAAACTAACTTCTAGGTTTTGTTCCTCTTAATCTATAACCCCAGATTCCAGATGTTCATTGCATCAAGCCCTATTGAGGACTCATTCACCTTTAGTGGCAAATGGGTCCTTTGAGGATTTCAAAAAACTGACTTCTAGGTTATATACTTCAATGTCTGCACTCTTAGCTCCCCGGTTTTTAGCCCTTGAAAGTCTAAAATAGATTTTATAGCTTTGTTCTCATGTTCTTGCAATGTGGATATCAACTTTGTAACTTTGTAACTTTGACAATTTTGCTCCAAACTTGTTCTCCTCTCGATCTTTGACCTATGAACTTGCAAACACACATTCAAGAGGAGGAGAACTTGCTGATTTTTAGTGAATAGGGGTTTTCCTTGGTCAAACCCCTTTTAGGTAATTAAACCAAATGAAGAAACAATGAAATAAGGACATAACACATGAAACTTGAAATGTTGATACCTTGGAAGATGTCTTGGAATGCAAATATGCAAACTAACATGAAGTGGCCATGAATAATGTAGATCTTGATCTCAAGTTAGATGTGGAACAATGCTTGTAAGTGGATCTTTAGTGCTACATCAACAACATTATCTCAACCACATGCTTGATGCATTATGCCTTTGACATGATGATATGATCTTGAATTTTTGCAATAGGACTTTGATAATATGCCCTTGAATCCCTTTGAAAGGATCTATAATGATCTTAGACTCATAAATTTTTTCTTAGGATGCTTACTCAAAGTTTCTACGTGAAACTATGTGAATTAACCTCATATTTATACTAAATTTAGAGATTAACCCTAAAATTCAAATAATTCAAGTCAACATTAGATCTAGGATTGAAAATCATTAGAATCCCACCAAAATTAAATTAAAAAAAAGGTGTCCTATGTGAGGAGGACCCATTTGCAACTAAAGGCAAATGTGTCCTAGCCATAGTTATGTGTAATGTCACCCTTTTCAGCGTGATCTTGTTTGCAGAGTGTTAGCCTATTTCTTGGACCCTTGTGGGATAACTCGATTGGTTAGAGGGTCAGTGGTATCTTCTAGAGAGTTTGATCGTTCTCATTTTTTGTGTTCTGGGATTGGCTCATTGCAGACCTTGGCAGTACAGGAGTTTCTTTGCTTCTGACGGCACTGAATTTTGTTGAGAATTGAGGGAGATAGGCTTACTTAAGTGATTTAAGTTATATTTTAACTTAAAGTCTTTTTATAAAGTCAAATTGACTTTATAATTCTTATATCACTTAAATTAAGTCTAAAGTGAATATTTTAAGTTATATCTTTTATTCACTTAAAGGAGGTGCCATAAATCAAAGAGAAGACTATGGAAAGTGACTTAAGTTTATTTCCATAAATTTAAATGAGCTAAAGCCCTAAAATGTACGACCTTCTTAGGTTTTCACCTCCTTTGCTTTATAAGGGATTTGGGCAATGAGAAAATCATCTTTTTGAATATTTCAACTTTTCCTTGGAGGTTTTTTCCCTTGCTTTCATCCTGTGATCAGGTTTGCAGCAAATCTACCATTGGAGAACGAAATCTCTTCAGTGTGAGCACTTGTGAGGCTGTGAGAGATCAGCTGAATTGGTGTAGATTTAGAGAGCTTCATTTCAGAAGTTTTGCAGTGCTTCAACAATTTTTTGTAGTGTTCTTCATAAAAAATAGAGGGTTTATTGGTTGTTGTTCTTCCTTCACCATGGCAGACTTCATGGCTGTTTGGGCACACCTTCAGAGATGGTTTCTGGTTCTTTTTGTTTGAAAGGGCGTGGCACTTGCAAAGAAGGTTTTTTTGGCTTTTTGGAGAAACGTCTTCTTTCTGAGGATCTCTCTTCATGAACTTGGGCACCCTATCTATACTTCTCTATAGTTTCAATTTTAGATTAAACTTTGCAATCTGTAACGTTCTACTCCAGTTTTCATCAGTTCTTCACTATTTTGATCAGAATTTTTATATAAAAAATATGGAGGCTTTCAGGTATGTTTGTATGTTTTAAATCCATTGTTGATGATAATAAACACCTTCTACAATTTCAGTTTGATTAAATTTGCTCAATTTTTCATTCTGTGAGCTTTTATATGGTGCGCCCCTTCTCTTTTGTCTACAAAATTTCTCTAAAAAACTAAAAAACACAAATAGACTTAAAAAAAAGACAGGGGTTTGAGCAGTGAGCTAGCAAGGCTCATCACAGTGGTATCAAAGCATTCAAACATCATTGTCAAGTGCCAAAAACCAAAAACACAGCAATCAAAAGTTTATATCAGCATATATCAGCTTTACATGACAACTGTTTGACAAAATTCCCAAGGAAAAAATTGAAAGGTTTTGAGTCTATATTAGCAAGGCTCATCATAGTGGTATTAGAGCGGTTTCTTGCCATCCTATTGGGAATTGATCATGGCTACTTCAATTACTCAAAGGCAATGGGACAAGAATATGGAGAAGCTGAAACAAAGTTTGAAAAAGTTGGATGAAAATCAGAAGGGGATAAATGAATTGATTTCAGATCCTGCCACCTTAGGTAAAACAACAAGGTTTATGGCATCCATCTTCAAGTCTACATCACAAAATAAAAATGAGATACATGAGGTCTCTACAGGTGAAGTATCCAGAAATCTTCACAATGAATTCTCAGCAGTTAGTGACCAACATACAGTTGATCTTATGGAGGACAAAAATCAGACTTACATAGAAGTAGATGTTGGGCACATGACACTTCAGGATGAGCAAGTGTTGTTTGAAGACAAACTAGTTGTATTAGAGCAACCAAATGAAGATAAGGTTTCTTGTGATGCTTCATTAGGTGAGTCTAGCATTACTTGATCCTATCATGGTAAAGAATCAGATTGTGGTTTGATGAATGTTATTCATTCATGTGAGAGTCTATTGGAGGCCCAAGATATTAAGGTGGATGTGAAAGTTGATCCTTTACTTAGTGGAGTAGCCACTAGTGTTTTGTCTACACATGATGAAGGAGACATTTTACAATGGCATGATGTCATTACGAATTTGTTTGAGGACAACAACTTAATGCCTCATCATTCTCATGAAATAGGAGCTTGTGATCATGAGCAAGCCAATGAGATAATATCATCCTTTGATGGAAGCCCTAAATCCATTGGTGGACATGAAGATATCAAGCATAAGAAGACTGATTTTGTGTACTTTGGCATTGAAGAGATTAGAAGGTCTGAAATGCTAAATGAAGAGTGGTTGAGGAAGGCCAAGGAGGCTAGGTTAGTTGCTGCAAATGCAAAACATCTTCAAGAGGTGAAGGAAAAAGTCAATCACCTAAACAGAGCAAGACATAAAAGGATAGATGACCTTAGAAGGCTTTTAACTCAAAGAGAGGATGGATATGAATATGTACCTTGTTCTAATAATGATTCACCATGTGAGGTTGAAATTGTTCAAAGTTTGGAGACTCATTCATCTAGGATTTGCATATGGGATGACGATGGAAATCCAGTTTCTCTTCCTAGAGTAGATGGTATTCAATATGATGATCCTCTCTTCGAGTTAGATATCGCTCGCACTCTGGACATGAGCATTGATCGTTGCATTTGGGATCCTTCCAGTGTATTGGGATTTCAAATTAAGCTGGCAGAGGAGTTTTCAAAGGAGTACATGATGAGGGGTGCAGATAGTTCTACATTTGACCCTCATGATCTGGCAACTATCTACTTGTTGCTTGGTGATTTAATCTTCTTAGACTCTTCATTGATTGATGGTTGTCCTACTTGGAGTTGGCATGATTCACAGAGTTGGGATTTAGGAGCTTCATTGCTAGATGGTTGGTTTCATGGGTTGATAGGTTATGGTGACATCATGGGTTCCAGCTACAGACAGATATGTTGTGTTGCGGATGCTTCCCGATATTCTTACTTTATTATGATGGATGGATGTGAGTACTATTTATATTGGGATCTAGGTGGCAACAGGATTGGTACTGTGTTTTGGATGAGTCCCATGCATTGGCTTCACCACTTTTGGCATGGTGAAGTTGAGATCAGTGTTGAGCAGCGGAAGACAGTTGATGATAGTAGGGACATTTCACAGCACTATCCTTGGGATCCTGGTGGAGTGGTTGATCCTTTATTGTTGAGATTGCTTGCGGTCAAGCAATTTCAGGGAGGGCAGATTGTAATGTCCCCCTTTTCAGCGTGATCTTGTTTGTAGAGTGTTAGCCTATTTCTTGGACACTTGTGGGCTAACTAGATTGGTTAGAGGGTCAGTGGTATCTTCTGGAGAGTTTGATCATTCTCATTTTTTGTGTTCTGGGATTGGCTCATTGCAGGCCTTGGTAGTACAGGAGTTTCTTTGCTTCTGACGGCACTAAATTCTATTGAGAATTGAGGGAGATAGGCTTACTTAAGTGATTTAAGTTATATTTTAACTTAAAGTCTTTTTATAAAGTCAAATTGACTTTATAATTCTTATATCACTTAAATTAAGTCTAAAGTGAATATTTTAAGTTATATCTTTTATTCACTTAAAGGAGGCGCCATAAATCAAAGAGAAGACTATGGAAAGTGACTTAAGTTTATTTCCATAAATTTAAATGAGCTAAAGCCCTAAAATGTACGACCTTCTTAGGTTTTCACCTCCTTTGCTTTATAAGGGATTTGGGCAATGAGAAACTCATCTTTTTGAATATTTCAACTTTTCCTTGGAGGTTTTTTCCCTTGCTTTCATCTTGTGATCACGTTTGCAGCAAATACACCATTGGAGAATGAAATCTCTTCAGTGTGAGCACTTGTGAGGCTGTGAGAGATCAGCTGAATTGGTGCAGATTTAGAGAGCTTCATTTCAGAAGTTCTGCAGTGCTTCAACAGTTTTTTGTAGTGTTCTTCATAAAAAATAGAGGGTTTATTGGTTGCTGTTCTTCCTTCACCATGGCAGACTTCATGGCTATTTGGGCGCACCTTCAGAGATGGTTTTTGGTTCTTTTTGTTTGAAAGGGCGTGACACTTGCAAAGAAGGTTTTTTTGGATTTTTGGAGAAACGTCTTCTTTATGAGGATCTCTCTTCATGAACTTGGGCCCCCTATCTGTACTTCTCTATGGTTTTAGTTTCAAATTAAACTTTGCAATCTGTAACGTTCTACTCCAATTTTCATCAATTTTTCACTATTTTGATCAGAATTTTTATATAAAAAATATGGAGGCTTTCGGGTATGTTTGTATGTTTTAAATCCATTGTTGATGATAATAAACACCTTCTACAATTTCAGTTTGATTAAATTTTCTCAAGTTTTCATTCTGTGAGCTTTTATATGATGCACCCCTTCTCTTCTGTCTACAAAATTTCTCTAAAAAACTACAAAACACAAATAGACTTAAAAAAAAGATAGGGGTTTGAGAAGTGAGCTAGCAAGGCTCATCATAGTGGTATCAAAGCATTCAAACATCATTGTCAAGTGCCAAAAACCAAAAACACAGCAATCAAAAGTTTATATCAGCATATATCAGCTTTACATGACAAGTGTTTGACAAAATTCCCAAGGTAGAAATTGAAAGGTTTTGAGTCTATATTAGCAAGGCTCATCACATTATGAGACTTAGACTTGGCTCAAACTTAGCTAGGGTGACTCAACTTGGGACTTAGGACTCGGTGCCCAAACTCAACAAAATGAAAAAACCCTAGAAATTTAGAGATTTTTGAGAATTTAAAACTTGTGTCCATCACCCTTTATTGAATAAGCCTTAAAAACAAAATAACATGATTAAATAGAAGAAAATTTGATTACATACACAAGTATACAACGATCACATAAGTATAAAGTACACAAATTGTAGCTGAGCTGCTAAAGGAAATAACACACTAAGATATATAAATGTAGTCAAATGTATACAAAACTCATGGAGTATGAAATCCATGAAATCAAATATTCCATACAAATAAGAAATATCAAAAAAATAGCTACAAGTCTATGGCTTAGTGGAACCAACGCCCTTCCTATGAAGGCTTCTAAGGGTTCAAGTAATGATGTAGCTGTTGTAGCCATAGTCTCTGCTTGTGTCTCCATACCACTCTCACCAACACCAGTTGCGTCTCCTTGTGCTCTAGCCTCTTCCTTAGCCATGGCTAAAACCTCAACCTCTCTATCTTCCCGTTCCACCCAATTAAGGTCCTTGTCACTAAAGACTGCATTTGTAGCCTCAATGATCCACTTAGACTGTGGATTAACCTCCTCTAGCCTAATCAAGGTGGAGTCCTGGTAAAAAATCTTCCTATATTTGAGCCGAAGGTTGTAATGAGCATATACCAAATTTCTCATCCTCTCCATTGACATTCTATTGCGCTTCTTGGAGTGTAAGTGATCAAACATACTCCAATTGTGCTCACAACCAAATGAATTGCACGGCTTGCTCAATATAAAAATGGCAACATTTTGAAGGTTCGGTGTATCTGAACCTGCAGACAAGGAAAAAGTAACCCTTCTACTTTTTCTCATGTTCGAGCCCTCCTAGTGGATTTTGGCTTGATTTTTCCTAGATTTAATGTTGCAATGTGGCCAACATGTTCACATTAGGTCTTGGACCCTTGTGAATAATTAAGACTTCTAGGATGTCTTGTAAAGGTGTTGTGAAGTGTTGTAACCCACTTTCACACTTTTCTAAGACCATTGCATCATAACTCACTTAAATAGCTCCTTTTTATCACTTACCAAGTCTTATCTTAAAGTGTTGTAAAGAGTTGTAACAAACTCTCATGCTTTTCTAGACTTGTCATCAATAATTCAACCCTTTCTCATGTTTAAATGACCCCTTAATGCACTTTCCAACCATACTTAAGTGTATTTTTGAGGATATTCTCATTAAAAATTATTTAATGCACTTTAATCTCCAAAACCCAATAAAATTTCCATGGTGGGACCAAGTTGCCACTTGGGGCGACTTAGTCCCACTAGGCACAAAAATCAAAATAATTTTAATTTATTGGTAGAATTTTATTCTCTTACCCTTGAGGTCGGCCTGTGATGTGTTATTTTTGGGAAATAATGGAAAATCAAGTATAAATAAGGGTTTTTCTCCTCATTTTTCATCTCCTACAATCTTCTAATCTCTTATTCACCTAATTCATCCATTCACTTAATCATTCTCAAGCATTCAATAACTCTAAGCATAATCAAGTCATCTATTGGAGCACTTCATTACATATCTTTAGATTTCTACATCAAGGGTTTGGTAAGTTTATGACATCGAATGTTATCTATTTACCATGCTCTTCTCATTTCATTTGATTTCATAGGGTTTGATTACCAAAGTGGGGTTTGACGAAGGCAAAACTCTATACTCTAACCCTTAACCATTTTTTCCCTCTTTGCATGTGTGTTTGCAAAATTTGTATGTAGATTAATCAAAGAGTTTGGTATCAAAAAGTGGTAAAAAATCCATCAAAGTCAACATAACCCTAATTCAAGCTTGGAGACTCTTTTCAACTCATTTTCTGCAGATTTAGGATCGAACGCCTGTCAGAAAAGCAAGTGCAGACCAGAAGCTACAAAATCCAGTCCCAAATTTCTAGAAATTCCCAGGTGGAATAAGTCTCTATCTATGGAAACTTAGTCACTTCCAGGCCTGAAAAGTGGTTTCTACATTTTTGGATACCCATTTGGCAGATTCCTATTCCAACAGATTTTCCTTGAAACTGGACTAAGTTGCCCAGCTTGGCGTAAGTGTCCCAGTCAACATTTTTAGTCAACTCTGTAGGATTCCAAAGCTTCTCTACATTATATTCTAGATTCCAGGTGCACCTCTACAGTTCTATTTAATTATTTCATCATTTACTTGCATTCTTAGGTGTTTTTGCATATTACAATGTGTTTTCCAACACTTTGCATTTCTTAGGTTTAGCATCAATAAATCATTTCTTTTTTAGTTTACTATATTTATACATCATATTTAGATACATTGCATCCCTTTTACATTAATCTTGAGTGTAGACATTAGCATTTTGGGCCCAATTCGTCTCCTTTTGGGTGAAAAACATAGAAGAGTTAGAGGAACCCTTGGGTAATGAAAACCATTGTTTACAAAACCAAACATATGCCACCATCTATCTGAGATGAGAAAAATAAACAAAATCAATCTCATTTATAGTTTCAAGTTCAACATTTAATAATAAATTATAATATAAAAAAGATAAAAATTATGCCCTTAAATATATTTTTACCTGGTTGTAATGTCATCCTACTCTCTTTCCATAGTTGACGTGCAAATAGGTCTCCTTGTGCTTTAGTGAAGGAATCTATCTCATGCACTATTTGTGTAGTAATAGGAGGCAACATCCGCTTTATCATTGAGTAGATCCCACTAAGAATCTCTTTATCTGCACATAAATCACGACTGAATTGGAAGGCCAGATTTAGGAAACATGTGACTACATGGAGGGGGCTATGAAGTTGGTGGTGCCATCTCCTATCAATGATCTCCCAAATGGGACAATACTTCTCCTCAAATCCACCATAGACAAATCTAATGGCCTCTTTGGCCCTATCCATGCTCTCATATATGTAGCCCCTTACGGGTTTCTCCCCATCAACAACTCGTAAGAGAACTAGCAAGGGCTCAATAAAATGCAAAGTGCAAACATTGTGAAACATTAACTTAGGTAAGTGTGAATGGAAAGAAAAAAATAAAATTTAAATATGAATAAAATTTAAAACATAATGAAGAATTAAATTTTACCTTCACAATCTTCTCTGCTAGTGTCCAAAACCATGGCTCATCAAAAATACAATTAGTCACATCAATCCCTACAGTGGTCATAGTATAGGATGAGGAAGACCACTCCTCACCAACAAACATGCACCTTAAATATGCCTTTGACCGAATCAAGGATTGCAATGTGATAAAATTTGTTGCAAAACTAGTGATGCTAGGATGAGCCAACTCCCTAAACCTCGTGTATTGCCTCATTAGGCTAAGGACCCATGTGTGATTGTATAAAAAATTGCAAATGTTTTTTGTGACATCCACATATGTTTTGATCCATGGGAGCTCGATAAGATCCTCCAATATGAGGTGAAGGAAATGGGAAACACATGGAGTCCAAAATATAGTATGGTACCTCTCCATCAATAATCTACTAGCAACAACATAATTTTCTGCATTATCAGTCACCACTTGAACCACATTCTCTTTTCCCACCTTAGCTATCACCTCCTCTATAGTCTCACAAAGGTATGTGGCATTTTTGACATGGGTAGAAGTATCAATGGACTTGATGAAGATGGTGCCACCTGAAAAATGAAGCAAAAGCAATTATTCAATAAATTAAAAAACATAAATCAGGCATATTAACCACTACATCAAATTAAAATTTCAAATTAGTCAATGCATTGAGGGAAGTACAATTACTTGTGGAGGAAACTAGAAAATTAAGCAACATCCTATTTCTCCTATCAATCTAACCATCAGTCATGATGGTGCAACCCAAACTCCTCCACTGCAAGCATTGCTCCTCTAATTGTGCTTTTACATCTACCACCTTTTGAATCAAAAGTGGGTTCTTTAATTCATCTTCGGTAGGGGCTTTGAACCCCACCCCACATATGGTTATGGCATCAACCATATTTTTCCAAAAGGGGGACCTAAAACATTTCATAAATAAATTAATAAGTTACTTAGATAAGTATTGTAAAATGAAAAGTTTTAACTTTAAATTTGAATTTGATAATGAGATACATCTAGATTCTCAAATTTAAATATAAATTTGAAAACAATTAAACAAAAAAGAATTACCTAGCTACATTGGAGGGAATGGTGCAATAGTACTAGAAGTCTGCAATTTTTTTCTTTGCTGCATCATGTGCATCCTTGTTCCAACCCATGCTCTCAAGTGATAGTTAGGAACTAGGAGTATTGCGTGGTACAAAATATGAGTCCACCCTAGATTTACAAACTCTAGGGCCAATGCTAACACTCCCACTACCACTAGCAATAGCGACAACACTAGGAATACCCATAGCTAGTGCAGTAGCAGAAGCACTAGCACAAGCACTAGCACTAGGACGGTATGGAGGCATGGAAGAAGCATCTCCAACACCACCAATTCTTGCCAACTCCTACCTCTACCTCTTTTTAATTTCTTTTTATAATTCAAATGTTTCTAATTGCACTTGCAACTGATGAACAACCTTAGGAGGTGCATTAACGTAACCCACTGCATCATGGATGGGTATGCGTGCAATATGGTATTTCAATCTATTTATGCCTCCATGATATATTGTTTTGCAATATTTACATTTTTCCTCTTCTTTTTTCTACCCGTGAAAGATTTCAGCATGTTTCCAAGTAGGGTCTTTTTTGCTTAGGGTTTGAGACATTGTGAAAAATGGTTTGAATTGCAAATGAATGTGGCTACAATAACAAGAAGAGTTTCTAAAATTATTATTATTATTTTTTAGCCAAAGAGCATATTGCTCATATATATTTATATTATATATAAAATAATGTGTACATATCAGTTTGATAGGCTCTTCATAGCCAGGTTTCCATTGAGTACATTTTCCCAAACAAGAAAATTCAAGCCCCTTTTAGCATAGCCCAAATCCCTCCTATTCAATTGATATAGATTGTCAAAATCAACAGATATGTCACTTAATCAAAATTTCTCCAGTATTCAAACATTAGAGAAATAAGAACACTGGATATATAACTGTTCATCCCTTGAAAATCCATCTAAACTACCATTTTGAAATCATGATACCATACCTACAAAACACAAGGAACATTGTTAGCATAAAATATGCCCATTACTGATGCCACATCTAGATGCTTGAGTGTGTAGCCTGTACTACTTTGTACCACCAATGCCACGTATAACTACAACAATATCGACGAGACCTATAATTGTAACAATGTGAGGATTGAGCTATCTATTCATTATCAGTGAGACCTTATTCACTATCCCCTTAATGGACCAATATTTCTTTATGACTGGGTGTTAAGTCTTCTATCAGTGGGAGATGGTAACTTTGGCAAGAGTCTCATAATTGTCTCTTCAACAACCTGATATAGAGTCTAGACCCTTCATTGGTGTGATAGGGTGGTGTCAAAGTGAATCATCATAGAGTCTCCTTGATGCCCTGATAGATAGTTTGAGTTTCATATTCGGTGAGAGTTGGAAACTTCAACGAGATTCTTCTTTGTGTCTCTCCGATACATTGATGAAAGTGTATCGAGGAGACTTTGCATTGTTTTCAAGACTTTGAGTCATGTATCTTTGACATGATGATGGAAGGATGGGGACTCTCATCGGTGGGAGTGGTAGTCTTCACTGGGACTAACTACGCAGTCTCTTCGACAAGCTGATTAAAGCCTCATTAATGAGACAAGTAGTGGTTGGTGGGATTTGGAGTGAGGTCTCTTTGATAATCTGATTGTATGTATCTTTGTCAGTGAGACCTAGTGACTTTGACAGGACTCTAAAGCCTATCTCCTCGATGGGCCAATAGTGTTGATCAATGCAACTTGCTACCCCGCGGTACCTTGGTGGGTCCTGTTGGTGTATGTTGAACACATGGTGATATTCCCTTCATCGATGTGACAGGGTGGTGTCAAAGGGGGTCATCATAAAGTCTCCTCGATGCCTTGATAGACTATTTGAGTTTCATTGTTGGTAAGAGTTGATCACTTTTACTGGAGTCTTCTTTGTGTCTCTTCAATGCTCTGATTAAAGTGTATTGGGGTGACTTTGTGTTGTTTCTAAGACTTTGAGTCATGTCTCTTCAACATGTCGATGGAAGGATGGGGAATCTTGTCAGTGGGAGTGGTAGTCTTCACCAGGACTAAATGTGTAGTCTCTTTGAAAAGCCAATTGAAGCCTCATCGATGAGACAAGTAGCAGTTGGTGGGACTTGGAGTGAGGTCTCCTCAATAATCCAGTTGTATGTTTCTTCATTGGTGGGGCATTGTGACTTTAGCAGGACTCTAAATCCTATCTTCATGATGGACTGATAGTGTTAATCTATGCAGCTTGCTACCCCATAGTTCCTTGGTCTAACTTCCCCCTACACAATCCCTTTAAATCTTTACTTTATCCAAAAAGCTAAAGTTCCACATCAAGCCTAGCTAATTCTAAAATTTCCAGATATGCTTGCATTTGAATTTCATCCAAAATCTCAACTTCATTAGCCTGACAGCCCATACTTTCCAACTTATCTGCCATCCTATTCCCCTCCTGATAAGTGTGTGTTATGATAAAAGACTGAAAATTATCCAACAATCCCAAACTCTCTACAAGATAGATTTCAAACACCAAAATTTATTTTCCATACAAGCATTCACAATTATTAATGAGTCACCTTCAATGTGTAAGGTTTCTAAAATTATTTAAGTTGCAAGTAGGGTTTGTAAAAAAAGAAATGCAAACTCAAAAAAATAATGATTTTACAAATTACAATGAATCTTTTATTGAAAAAAACACAAAAAACCAATTAAAATCAAACTTACCTCTTAGACTAGGCTTGAAATGCAATGCAAAATCCTCCCAATCACTGGTAATGAGATCTTAATGCACCTCCTTGCTGGGGTATGAAGCTTCCCAAATGATATTTGAGCCTAGATTTGTCTTCAACTCCTTGCTGATTTCCCTACAATGAACTCTTGTTTTTCTTTACAACTCTCTTTTCTCCTCCTATTTTTCCAAGTGAATGAAATGAAGTTGCTTTTAGGGTTGTGGAGATGATATAAGTAAAAAAAAACCAAATTAAATAATTTTTTTATGTTTTTTCTTTTCTTTTTTGACTTGACTCTACTGATCGAGTCTTGCAGTCGAGACTCGCCTAGACTCAGCGAGTTCAACAATTCCAAAAGATTTGGCAAGTCCTGTTAGGACTCGGCCAAGCTCGAGTCCAAGCCCCTAGGACTCAGCTAGGGTGACTCAACTCGTGACTCGCCGAGTCTTGGTATGTTTGGGCGAGTCCCGTTTCAATGGTCCTAGCACAACTTTCCAGGACCATGCTTTTGGGGGATGAAATAACATAAAAAACCCATGTCAAAAATGCAAAGAAAGGGATGTCCTATGGGGAGAGGACCCATTTTCTACTAAAGGTGAATGGGTCCTTGCACCATTTTCTAGGACCTTGAATTTTCCAAATTAAATGTCAAGAAATATCATTATTGGGTGTCGAGATAGATCCTTGAAAAATGTAATTAAGAGGGATTGAATTTGAATTAAAGGGCCAATTAAGCTCTAATTAACCATAATTAATTAATGAAACCCTAGATAATTTTGAAAGTGTAATACAACACTTTACAACACCCTAAATAAGGTATAATTTAGTACATTTTAGTTAAAAAGGGCCCTAGATTCAACATGAATGTGTACAACACATTACAACATTAAATCAAGGCATAATTAGGTTAATTCAATATCACTTATTCCCAAATTAATTGGGACAATAGTTAATTTTTTCTACACCACATCCTTGTTCGTATTTAAGTAGCTTTCGTATGTTTACTATAAGGGAAATGACATGGACAACAATAATTTCATCTCTCACAAAGTCTTGTAAAGTTTTTAATTCTTCATCCATCAATCTTATGTTTTCTTGCAGGACATGAGCAACATAATGCACATTGGTTCTAGGTAGGGAAATCATTGGAATTGAGGTCTGCAAGCTATGATCCATAGGGGGTTGATTATCAACACTATTAGTGAAAGAGTTAGAAAACCCAAGATCCATGCCGAATGGCGTATCACAAGATGACATGAGTCTCAAACTATGTCTGACAACAATATTGCTAATAGGACACCAAGTTGTAAATCTCACACAAGTTTCATAAACTTAATGCCAACCCAAAATGGAAAGAGGGTAAAATGCAATGTAATGACCTAGAATGCAATATGTAAATGCAATTTTCAGATTCTAAACAAGGTAATTTTTTATTACACTATGCAAAAA
Source organism: Sequoia sempervirens (assembly GCA_007258455.2). Lineage (NCBI taxonomy): Eukaryota > Viridiplantae > Streptophyta > Pinopsida > Cupressales > Cupressaceae > Sequoia > Sequoia sempervirens. Next base: position 114,870 of record VDFB02389529.1, read on the forward strand.
ACTAAAAAATATGCCTTGTAAATACAATTTTGAAATCACACAATGCACTAATTTTATCAAATGAAACTAAATATGATCAAATTGAAGAAATAAAAATTCTACAAACAAAAACAAAAATATGAGAACAATAAACAAAAATATAGAAATGAATGTTTTAATGCCCAAAAAATCAGAATATGACCTTGATCATGGACTCATTCACCCTAGGGCGAATGGGTCCTATGTTAGGGTTTTGAAAAGTGTTTTTATAGATTTATGAATTAATTTTAGTGGTTTCTAGATTTTGATCTTATACAACAAATTACATTTTTAATTTTCTATGAAATGAAGGTTGAATGCAAGTGAAAAATGTGACAAAATGACAACCTATAAAACCTAATTGGATATGCAATTTTGTTTCAATTTTCAAATGGAAATGAATATGATTTAATGCTATGTAAATGATATGCAAAATGACTGATATTTTTGTATTTTTCAGAATTAAAGAATGCAAATATACAATATTAAAAACCCTAGATGTGATGCAAAGTTAATGCAAACTAGACCCCCTAAATGAGACTCAATTCAATGCAAAGAAATGCAAATGAATGCAAGATCTAAATCTAGGGTGAAAAAGGACTTCAAAATTAGAAAATGCAATAATCAAACTTAGGTTCACCAAAATGAATCAACAAAAAAATATGCTAGGGTGGTAAAATGTTATGAAAGGGGGGTTCACCACAAAAGAACTATTTTTCTAATTTCATTCAAGGAAATGAGATCCAAACAATGAGATGAATAACAACCAAAAGGTGAGTCAAATCAAGTTATGAATCAAAAAATTTCCTCTCTATGCAAGGACAAGGGTATGAGTCAAATAGCATTTGGGGAGAATGCTTACAACCATCAAATAAACTCCAAAATGCAAATGAAAGCCTATATTCAAAATTCATGGAAACAACAATCAAAAGGAAGATCTGGAAAATGGAGAATAAAGTGTACTAGTCACCAAAAGTCACTTTTTGAATCTCATTGAGGACTCATTCACCCCATGGAAAATGGGTCCTAGCTAGGGCTCTTTGAAATCTATTTTTGGGTTCTCTTATGCTGTGTCTGCACTCCCAAATTCTCGATTTTCACTGTTGGACAACTGAAATAAATCCTATAGAAGAGTTTCTATGAATTGACAACTTTCCTTGCAACTTTGACAGCTTTGCAACTTTTCTTCAATTTTTCTCTTCAAAGCAGCTTCCACCTAAAAACCTACAAATCACACATCAAAGAGAGAAAAATATTGTTTTTTTAGGTGAATGGGGGTTTTCCTTGGTCAAACCCCATTTTGGTAATTAAACCTTGAAATGAAACAAAATATCATGAAGGAATGATAAATGAACAAGAAATGTCACAACTCACCAAACCTTTGTTTGAACCTTGGAATATAGATCTACAACTTGCATGAATTGACTTCAATGGATGTGGATCTTGATCATGAAACTTGATTTGAAACAATGCTTTTGAATACTTGAATAGAGCTTGCACTGTACATCACCATATTAGCTCAAACAATATGCATGATGCAATAAATCTTTGAAATTACAATGGAATCTTGATTGCTGCAATAATATTCAATAGTTTTGCTCTTGAATGCCTTGAAAACACTCTTGAATTTCTCTCTTGAAAATTATAAGTGCTCATGAAAACTTTCTAGGATGCTCTCTTGAACTTCTAGGTGAAACATAGTGAAATGACCTCTTATTTATACATATGTTAAGATTAATTCCTAAAATTCAAATATCACAAGCCAACATCTGAATACATTTTGAATCATTGAAAAACCACCAAAAACATAGTTTAAATTTAGGTCCTAGGTGCAAGTGAGGAGGGCGAGTGGGTTCTAGGTCATTTTCCTAGGACACACATTGCTCAATGTTAAACATTATGTTAGGGAATTTATGAATGTCGGGGTTTATCCCTCGGAAAATGCAATTAATTAGGCTTGGATTGTAATTAAAAGGGTCAATTAAGGCATAATTAATCTCAATAATTAATGAAGCCCTAGGTTAGTGTGAAAGTGTAAAGGTACACCTTACAACACCAAAAATAAGGCACAATTAAGTCCATTTTATTAAATAAGGCCCTAAACTTAATGTAATAATGTAAAATACATATTACAACACTAATTTAAGGTATCATTTAGCTAATTTTATTATTAATTATTTATTCCCAAATTAAGTGTGAAAAAGGGATACTTTTTCCTACACTATAGTTAGAAGGGCTCTTAGATATTTAAGAGAAAAATTTAGATAGGTCATTGTTGGTCCCCTGAACCTTTGGAGTCTACCAAGTTGCTTTTGCCAGAGTATGTAAACATGGTTTCATTTACATGCATTCCTCCCGCCCAGCCTATGAGTGGATCACCAGACATAAATTTTACATCACAAGATCTTCCTATGAACAAAGAGTCTTCCCCCTTGTACATTCTCGCTCATGTTGACCAATGGAAACATTGTGACCGATGTCTTAGTGGACCCTACAAGCCGTGTGAACATCATAATAGAGGAGATTCTACTTATCAAATTTTTGCATAGGGATAAATACGAGGAATTGAACAGTACTATTTACTATAGAACCCTCCTCTCTTTTTTATCACTCTTTTGGTCTTGGTAGGAGCCAACAATAGATAATTATTTTTTTATAATATTGGAGTCAGATTTATTCAGGGTGAAACTAGGCATTTCGTGGTTGGTTTCCATGAATGGAATCACTTCGGTTATTCATAAATGTCTTAAGTTTCTCATGAGGGCTCTATGCACATCATGCACAACACTAGTTACAAACCACTGGTGTCATGTGGGGGATTCTAATTAGACCACTTTTGGACCACTCTTGTCAAATTTCTCCCTATGAGGATGGACTTGTTGCATCATGCCTATGTCAAGTACAAGACTGGGGGCATAGAACCAAAGGTGACCTATCTAGTTTCTCCCTATGCCATCTCAGTAAAAGGTTTCATGATTATGCAACAACAAGATGCCTCCTCCTCCTAACAAAGGGAAAGAGGAAGCTTTCTCATGCCCAAGAACTTTCCTCTTCTATTCCATCCGTTTCCACTTCTTTCACTACTGTGGTGCCTTTGTCTCCTTTTCCCATGCCTTGTATGGGGAGCCCGATGGTGCCCGCTTGGTGAAAAGCTAAGCGCCAAGTGTTTGAAATTCTTGTCTTGCCCACAATGCCTAGGATTGTTGTTTATAGAAAAGAGAAGGGACCTCATGGAGTTGTTCCTATGTCTTGTCCTCTGTGACCTCCTACCACTTCTGCCCCTCTAGTAGCGAATGGGAAGAGGCTTGTTGTTGAGGCACCTATTTCTTCTTCTCCACCTATTGCCATTTTGGCTCCTACACTTCCTCCTCCTATCTTTGTCTAGGAGATGATCCTTCCACCAGTGATGATTGCAAACACTCCTATGGTAGAAAAAAAGCCTCCCATCCCTTCTTAGGTTGTGACTTCTAGTTCCCAGAGTTGACGAAATCGACTTGTGTGTGAGCATAAGCACTAGAGAAAAGATCTGGCTGCCAAACAAGTTACCTTGCAGAAGGTAGAAGGGGATCCAATAGCTCTCCTCTTTGCACCTCCTACTGTGCTTCCTCCTTTAGTTCCCTTTTCTTTAGTTCCACTCACCTCATTTCTGCTTCTGGCTCCCCTAGTAGATGCTGATGATCCTCACCACAAAGGGGTGCAAGTGTTCATCTCCCCTTTCATGGAGCCCCAACTTCTGATGTCCCTTTCAAACATCCCTCCATTTTCCCAGCCCGTGGACATGTTGAACACCACAGTGGTGTCCAGTGTGGTTCTATCCTCTTCCTCCTCACCTTTCACTTATTCTATGCGATTTTTGCATCCTTTTCTAAAGCGTAAGTTGGAGGATGACCTCACTTCAAGTGAAGGTTAGAAGAAAGGATCACCCTCTTCGAAAGGGAGTTCTATTTTTTCTTGCAATGTCCTACTGATAGAGGCACCCATAGCATCCCCTAAGTTTTTCACTACCCCTCTCAATGAGTTCAGCACTGGATATTGGGGTCCTGCTTCTACCACTTGGTTAACACATGTCACTCCAATTAAGTGCATGTTTAACTCAGTGAATGCCATTTCGACTCTGTCAGCGATCTTTGTGAGATTAATGACCTTTACCTCACATGAGTTGAGTAAGGAGATATTGAGGGGAATTCTTCCTTGGTCCTTGTAGGAGAGTTGAAGGGTGTTCCCCTCACTATCCCGCCTTGCAGGATCATCTGCCCTCCCCATGTAATGATCTAGATTGGAAGAATGACAAACTCCTTGTTGATAAGGACTAGGGGGTACCTCTTCTTTATCTATAGGTTATATTTGTGTGTGTTGTGTTCCCCTATGCTTATCTTTATGTGTCCTTGGGGGACCCTTTCTACCCTTGTAGGTGCTTGGATACAAAAGCGAATTTTTTTCATAAATTTCCTTTATATGTTTCATCAATCTTCTATATGTTGTGACTTTGATTTTTGACAATTTGGGATGATGCAAAGCAGTGGGGGAATTTAGGCCCTCTCCCATGTTGACCCATTTTTTAAAATTATTAGTCTTCATGTGCTCTTCTTCATGATTTGGGAGCTTCACGGATTGATGATATTTCATTTAATACATCACGGGTTACCTATATGAACTGATCTAACCCAAACTCCTAGATCCCTTGTCTCTTGATTTATTCGTCTCTATTGGTTCCTTGATTTCTTTTTCTTTACTTGCTTTGTGATGTTATGGTGCTTATTTTTTGTACCTCACGTGTGTGAAAAAATTTCCACGTTTACATCTCGCTATGTCTTGCGAGCCACAACATCACTGCCTTTTCTTTCCTTAATTAAGATTCCATGTGCTCTTTTGATTCACAAACACCATCCTAGGGGGGACTATTACTCCTCTCTAATTTTCAATAAGGTGAATTTGATGGCCAATGAATCCCTTACTAATTTTTTTTCATTTTTCAAAAATACATTCTTCAACAAGCCCCCTTTAGTGAAAATTTTCCTTCAAAAATGAATCTGTAGAAAAATGAATCTAAAAACTTTCCTTTGAGAATGAGCATTCTTTTTATTAGATTCCTTGATGAAAGAGATCTTTCAAAAGGATTCCTTAATGAAAAAATCATTTGTGAAAAATGTAACGCTTTTCAAATCAGTGTGTCCCCTTGCACGAGCCCCTTACTATTTTGGAGGGTTCCCAAGGGGACCCCTTGAAAACTTCTTTAATTGATTGCTCTATGATATGCTTGTCTATTTCATCTTTTCTTCCTAACACGTTTTGTTAGCAGCTTAACATGTTGCGTTACAGTCTCAAGCACCTATAAAGCCACTTTTACAATCAAGCTTGTAGGACCGAGTACCTCATCAAGCTTTCCTTGCAGGACTAAGCACTTATAAGGGCATTCACATAAAAATATTTAGGGCCGAGCACTTAGGGAGTCCTTTCATGTCAAGCCCTGTAGGATCGAGAATCTGTGGCACTCCTTTTATAGGACAAAGAACCTATGGTACTCTTCCTTCCTATAGGATTGAGAACTTGCAAGACCTTTGTTCAACTTTTGCAGGGTTGAGAACCCATGGAGTTAATTCTGTAGGACCGAGAACCTATAGAGCCTTTGTTCAAATTTTGAGGGATTGAGAACCCATGGAACCATTTTCGTAGGACCAAGTATTTGTGGAGCCATCTCTCTCTCTCTCTCTCTTTCACATCAAGGTTTCCTTGTGGGATTGAGAACCTATAGAGCTACTTCCCACACATCTAGGTGTGCTATATCTATGATCTTCTTCCTTGACGGTTCAAGTATATTCTCTTCAACCTCTTTCTACTTTACCTTACATTCACACTGACACACATGCTCACTAAAGTGGGGGGAAAATGTAATGGAGTGAATTTTTACCCCTAGGAAAATTCCCCATTTCATCACCCCTACATTAGAAAATGTAAAATTGATGATGCAATTCCACCACTACCACCTTGCTTCATCCACTTGGTTGCATCTTTTTGCGTTGGTGGAGGAATCTCTGTTAGGGACACGTGCGCTGCACTACCATTCTAATAGTATTCTTTCCTTTGGAGTCCACAAAGGAATTACATTTCTCTATTGGTGGAAAAATGTAATGTCTCCTATCTCCTTGACCAATGAAAATGGGTCTTTTTCCTCCCTTTTCCCATTCAAATGATCCAATTCTTTATTCATTCACTCTCTTCTCCAATCTCAAGCTTCTTCTTTATCTCATTGACTCTCTACACACTCTCAGTTCCATTCTTTCAATGTTAAGCTTTTATCTTCTTCATTACAAGCTATTGTTCTTGGCTTCTACACTATGTTTTTTGTGACAATGCTACTGTTGGAGGATTCACAAGTTTTCTCCTTCCACTACTTGCCTTGAGTGCTCGTAGCTGTGAAGGTGATATTGTCCATTACTATTTTCTCTTTGAATCATTTTGTTTACTACATAGCATACTTGTTGATGGTGTTCTCTCTTAGTACCACTACTTCCTTTCTATCTCTTCATCACTTTCTATAATTTGTGGCTATCTGGCTATTCATGGAGGTGGGAACATTGAAGCGAGAGACTGACTGAGGTAGTCCTCTGAGCACAACCCCAACATTTTTTTGTCTTTGTGTGTGCAAGTGTGTGTGAGTGGAGCTACTTGAAGATTCAATTCATAGGTGGATAGGTCTAATTCATCACCCTCACTTTGTCTATTCTAGCATAATTTAGTTACAACATTCCTCTTGTTAAACTTTTAGTTTCACACTTTCTAGTATTTTGTTGTAGCATAAAACATCCTGCATTTAGATAGTTAGTATATTTTCTTGTGTTTTAGTTTGTTTTATGGAACTTCTATTAGTATGGATGCCAACTCGTGCTTGAGACACTAGTGCATCACGTTGGAGTCCAAGATCCATGCTATCATCCTGAGATAGTGAGTTTTTTGGGTAGTAGACCGAACCTTGGAAACTGGATCTTTTGATCGTATGAGCATCTAATTTTAGAGGAAGGAAAGTGACAAGCCATCTGTCCTTCCTTTTCAACCCCAATACATTGTCCCTTTCAATTTTCTTAGCAAACCCGAGGTAGTTTAGGGAAACCCGTTGCTTAGGACTCTCCTATGACCTAGAGTCTTGGGGTGGTGGGTCTCCCTTCTCTACAAATGGTATTTTCCACCACAAGGTAGTTTTTCCATCAACTATTAAGTGACAAAAAATGGAGTCTGGATAGACAAAACAATTGAGCTCATTAGCTAATCTTATATCAATAAAGTTGTGTACTATTACTATCAACTAACACATTCACATTTTTCTTTATTGTATTATCAATTAATTTTGATTATTCATAGTCATTTGTTTCATTCAATGCATAGAGAAATAGTAGTTGTCACAACCACTTTTATCTTTGAACTAATGTTACAAAACTATTAGTTCTAAATTTGATGCCTTTTGCATTTTCAATTAATCACTCCAAAATTCAAGACCAATAATATTATTCTCCAATGTTAGGAAAAATAAGAGATGATAATTATTGTATCCACCTCATGTAGTTTGTAGACTTCAAATCATGGCATTCAAGAGTGAGTTTAAACATCCATTATCTCCAATAATAGGGAAGGAAATCACTCATGTCTCACACTTAACCATGAGTCCTCATTGAATCTTTTTAGTTGGGATTGAACGTGGTAGAAAAACTAGGAAATAATTGAGAGATTATGGCAAATGTCAAGATCACAACTACCACATTTCATAAGACTCTATGATCTCACCTAGAGTCTACCCATCCCTCTATCAATCTATGGCATAATAGGAGGTAGGAAAATAAATAAATAACCATCGTGGGAGTAAAAGAGGATGGTGAGATATTATTCATTATTCCATTTTCATTGGGACATTGCATTCTATTTGTTAATCTATGAATTAACAGTGGGATATAAGAAGAGGATATTTCACAGGCGAAAGGAGTTGAAAGTTGCGAAGAGAGTTACTAGGAAGGAGTTAAATTGAAGATATTTATCCACTACAGGAGCTCAAAATGCATATCCAATTGAATATTTTCTTTGTGTCTCTCCACCCTTCATGATCAATTAGGAGGAATATATAGGTAGCAATTTGAACTATTTATTAAGAATTGTTGATGGTGTTTTCTGCACAACTCAAAAAAAAATGATATTCTATCTCTCTTGAAAGGTAAATATCTATCAGCAAGCCTTAAGAGATAACCCCAAGGTCTCTAATGTCAGGTCTTGACAATGCATAAACAACTCAGATAATATGTGAAAATGTTGGTAATCACAAAGGGACCTTACTACAAGCAAATACTGAATCTTAAAGCTTATCTGATTTTGCAATATGGTGATACTTTTAATCCCAAAACTAACCCAAATGATAAAAGAAATAGCAAAATATAAGGGTTTAAGAGAGACTCCTAAGATTAAATCTACTCCTAAGATTAACAATGCAAATGATGAAACACTTGAAATGGACCAATCCCTCATAAACTAATTCTTGCTTGAACCAAATGGATCTGCAATCTTACAAAAATAGTGCAATCTTCTAAGGCATTAAATATTTTCAGATCATGAACATTCATCCAAAACAAACCTATTGCAATTGAAATGAATAAACATTCACAATTGAACTAAGCACAATGAATATTAAAGTCTAGGCCAACTTTTCAAAGCAACCAACAATCAACTAGTTGCAAAAAGTATGGACTAGGGATTGCTACAAACACTTCAAGCATCAAACCATAAACACCATTGAATCATATCTAATTCTAAATCTAACATATATCTAATATTTCTCAAGCAATCTCAAAAGATAGAACAACAACAACCATGCAAGATAAATCAACATAAGATAATTCACCAAGAGCACAATGTCTTCAATTGTATTGAATCACCTAATAACAACAACAATTCCAGTGTTCTATGTTACAACACTTGCTCAAAATGAACTAACTTATAACTCTTGCTATATTGCTTAATTTTCTCCAAAGTAAAACTATCTAGCCCTTACAAATGAGGTGAAATGCCATATTTATAGAAACCCCCAAGATATGTCGGCCCAAGAAGTTCTAGAACAACATGAAATAGCATTAAATGCTTGGGACTCATCTAGGTCAGCCTGGGATTTTCAATGTAATTTGGTCCAATGCATGTGAAGGATGAGGAAGGAATATGGGGAAGCACAAATTTCAATGTAGCCTTGTATTAAATGCTCTTTCCCCTATCTTTACCTATTTGATATTGCACCTTCAAGAAGATTCCATCTAAGTCGGCCAAGGGTGGAGTAACCAACACTTTAAAATTCCTCTCCATAGATTTAATCTCATCCTTTGATTGATTGACAACTTTATGCCAATTTGTCCTAAGGGCTTGATATTTATCCATAACTGCAATGTAAGTGGCTGCATCTTCTAGCTGATGTTTGGTAACTGGGCCATCAATGATTGGAGAATATACATCTCGCCACCATCTCCTAAGTTGTTCTAGATTTAAATGTTTTGGTGCAAACCTTTTCCTCCCTGTCATGATCTCAAAGAAAGAGACACTTATTATAAATATCAATCAAGGTGCCCTCTATTTTCTTTCCTTTCTTATGCACTTTCTTCAACACCTTGTGCTTGATTTGCAAAAAATTATACCATTCCTAGGGTTCTATAACTTTAGAAGAATGAAGGATTCAATCACTAACCAACTTTTATTCGGTGTACTCCATGATAGTCCTAGTTTTTTGTAGTAGGAGGTCAATATCTTCTTTATCCTGAACTAGCACACTTTTCAACCACTCCATAGATCTAATGGAATCTCCACCAGTTGATAGAATATCCTCGATTGCATCATCACCCTTGGCTCCTACCCTCTGCAACTAGTTTAGTGTGGAATGTGTGGTAGTTTTCATCTTCTCCAACTCAGTTATGGTTTCTTCTAGCAAGAGATTCATTGTAGATGATGAACTGATCTAGCTGATTGATTGCAAAGGTTTCATCAAATCCTGCAAATACTTCTTCAATTTCTCATTCTCCTTCTTCAACCCTTGCTTGGTATGAACTTCTTTCCTAAATCTACCCAAGATTACAACACTAGATCCTTCATATTCTTTAATTTTCTGCTCCATGGAGGTAGGACGTAAGTTGATAGTTTGTATACTATAATCACCACTAGTCACATAATCCTTATTCTTATCAAGAGTAGGAGTAGCAACATGAACCACTTTGTTATTCACTTCATCTCTTTCAATCTTTGAAATAACCCTAGCCTTCCTTTTTGTTTTACCTTTCCCAATTTTGGCCAACAAATTATCCCAGTTTGGGAGAGTGTCCTCCACTACAATCTGTTTACTCCTCAATCGGTCACTGAGCCAGCTAGGAGTAGTGGAATCTAACTGCTGCTCATCTAGCTTATCTTTGTGATGCTGGTCCTTGGAGGAATCCACATTCAAATTCTTCCCAATAGAAACTTCTTCAACTTTATCCCCCTCTTCCTCCTTATCTCCTGGATTTTCATCCTTTTCTATATCATGTTCTTGTTCCTTATACATTGGTGAAGGAGTCCTTTCAGGTATCTCTACTTTCTCAAGAGATCTATTTTCATCATCATTGGTAGGTGAGTCCTCATACGTCACTAAGGGGGACTGCAAGATTCTTTCTATTTCTACCTCGACAGTATGGAGTGCACCCTCTCAAAATTCTTCCTCTCCTTGGTCTTGGTAATCCTCTGCATCCTTAGATTCACTCAGTGCATTGTGAGTTTCATGAGGAGGGGCACCATCATGTTGTTTTGCAATAGGAGAAAATAAGGGGACATCCTTTTTTGGCCCACTATCCTTGGGAGAAGGAGTTCTTGATCTTCTTGTGTATACTTGTGTTTTCTCTCCTGAACTCTCCACATTTACTACTGGTGGGCCAACTTCATCCTCTTCCTTAGAAGATTCCTTCTTCTTTTGAAACAATCTTACTATTCTTCTTCTCTTAGGCATAGGAGCACCACCCTCATCTCCCTTCTCCACAGGTTCCTCTCCTTGAGAAGATACCTTCTCCCTAGAAGCAACATTCCTCCTCTTAGCACTAGGCTTCCTTTTCTTTTCCTTCTTAGCTTATGCTTGAGCACCCTTGATCTTGATCTTAAAAGGAGAATCTACTTTAGCTTTACCCTTAGGGTCCTACTCAACTGACTCTTCTGAGGTAGAATGGGACTCCAAGTCTCCCATTAGGTCATAGGTGCATTGCACACCTTCACCTTCTAATTCCCAAATCTTGTGCTTAAGCCACAACTTTGTATACTGAATCAGTAGAGCCATGACTTGTTCCAATTCTATCTTTTCTTCCTCCAGCCAGTCTATTTCACCAATCGATTTATCTTTCACAACTTCATAATCATGGCCTTGAATCACATCCCCATCATCATCTATCTGGTCCGGGTTGACCTTAACATTGTATAGTCTAATTAAATCAATTGACATCCTAGATAATTTCTTCTTTTTAATCTCAAACTCATCCTTGCAGTTGGCCCAGTAGTCTTCTATATCATCTTTGTGGCTGTATTCCCTATTAGCCTTCTTCTGAGCTTCACCAGTCCTATCAAATCTAGACCTTTTAGAATGGAAGGATAGACCCAAAGTGCTCATCTCTTCCTTAGAGAAATGTGTCATTTGTATAGAAGGGCAAGCCTCATTTCCACCTATCCTGAGGGGAAAGTCATTTCCAAAACCTGTTTTTTGCTTCTCCTTCTTGACTATAGCATCAAAGTCACATATTTTCCTTGTGACTTCAAGGAGTATGAGGTGATCAATAGGATACCTAGGAAGTCTATAAGGGGCTCTCTGGAAACCATCTATCCTGATGTAAGAAAAGGTGGGGAACTATATAAACCAAGATCCATAATTCTTTATCAACTCTGTAGCATTGCCAGATATTCTAACATGCTCTGCACCTTGAAGCAGCCTAGTGATGTACATGGTGAATGCATCATTCATCCTCCTATAGCTAGAGCTTCCTAGTTGTAGTTGTGGATATACCTCATGTATTACATCCTACCCAAAGGTGCCTCTATTACTCAGTCCTTTGTATGGGTGGAACCTTTCAAGTGCATAAACTAAATAGGAAGTCATAGTGAAGCTCTTTGTCTGTAGCACATTGCACAGTTGATCATGTATCATGGAACTTATGATGCCTGCCCAATGATAATAATTTTTCTCCTCCATTCTCACTATAACAAAGAACATCCAATTATCAAAGACTCCAACACTCTTCAAACCTATCACCCTGCTAAGGAGGTGATGGCATCATAATACTCTGGTTTGAACTTTTCCCTGTATAATTGTTTTGTTAGCTTTGAGATGTGGGGCTTAGGTTTCTCCAACCAAGAGTTGACCACCTGTAGAGCCTTGTTTGTATCATCCTCAAAATAACTCTTCGTGACATTTGGGTCTAGAGCCACCACATGAGATCTGTTAGGCATGTCAAAAGTCTGTACCACAGATATAGGAGAGAAGTTGGCCAACACCCTGCCCTGAGGACCAATCACCCTCTGTGTTCCCCTGTCATAGTGTCTAGTACATTTTAACACCAACTCATAGCATTGAACTGTAGGGGGAAAACCAACCACATGAGCCAATCCTAATTCCACTAACCTCTTGACCAACAATGGAGGGTCCTGTTGTGCCATTCTTGCCTTGAATTCCTCATAATCACATTTTCCCACATTGGTGTCACCAATTTTAGACAAAGTGGATGACAACTTAGACTCAGGAACCTTACTCTTTATGTCTAGCTTAATTCTTTCTGCTTTTGAGAGCGAAGATCCTTCATCACTTGAATCTGTTTGCTTTCCCATTGTCTTGCTAGCCATCTCTCTACTCGATTCAACCTGCATCCAACAAGGAACCACAATAAATTCACCTTTATAATATCAACATAGAGGTTTAGCCAACCATAGACAATAAAATCATAATCAACCAACACAAAGAAAAGATCAAAATCCCTTAAATTTAAAATGAAGCACCATTACTCAAAAATCTAGGATTTTGAGCCATATGGGGAAATCAAGCCAGGGAGGAAACCTAGGAAAATCCTTGCTAGGTGGATTTTAATGATTAAGCATGAATATCAAGAATCAATCACCACAAAATGGAAGAAAAGAATGGAACATATTTTAAATTATTAATATCAAGCATGAGATGCTAAACCCATAACATTGAATTCATTATCCTCTGAATTCTCCATACTATGAGACAATTTTGGGAAAATCTGCCCAGGAAGGAAATCCGTGAAGTATACGAAATTTAGGGCTTTTGCATACATCCAGGAAAATGAGCAGACAAAGGAAAAATTGGGAAATTCTGAAGGTGCGGGAATTTTGCGAAGGCCACGAAATCCCGAAAATTGCTACTTCTCCTGATTTCACCTAGAATAATCGAATGATCACAAATTAAAGGTGCTTGGGCTAGAATATGATTTTTTTCAAGTCTCCTATCAGTTATTCATTGGTTCCCAACATTCTCAAGGAAAATTGGTGAGGGACGGTGATGCCCTAAATTTAATCATCAATTTCCTAAGCTTAAACCCTAAAATTCACCATTAACGCAGGGGAGTTAGCTTAGATTTTGATTGCCATTCTTACTGAGCTCGAGGATGGGTTAATCAAAGGAGATATAGGTGAGTTTCACCTAAATGAAATAAAAAAAAGCTCACAAACTCACTTAGGGCCGAAAATCACACAAGCTCAAAAAACCCTAAAATCAACCAAAATGGAAACAACCATGCACACAGGGTTGAGCTCAAAAATGCAACATGAGAATGCTAGGCACCATTAAACTCATCGATCAATAAGAGAATACAATGAATGGGCCATCAACATTCATAAAATGACAGACCAAACCCTAATTTAAAAGCCAGATGCCAAAATATGCAAAACCCAAATTCAAAATGCTTTGAAAGTGTCAAAGCACCATTTATATTCAAGAAACACAAGCAAGGCCAGAGCCGCACACCCGAATGAAGTGAATTTAACTGCAACAATGGCTGGAAACAAACTTCAATGCACTAGCAAGTAATTGAAGACACAAGAAATCCGTTGATAAATCTTTGAATCAATCACTCAAGCTAGCAAATCAATCAAGCACTCAACATCAAAATCCTTAATGGAAATGCAAAGCAAATGACAACAAGAAATCTTCCAAAACCCACTAAATACTGGCCGTATGAATCGTACCACCAAGCATTAATGCAATCGACAAGACATGCCAAATGCAATCAAGGGATTTAATAAGGAGACGAAAATTTGAGAAAATCTGATCCATGTGGAATTCCACGAGGTAAGAAATTTTTTGGAAAATAGTGCAAAACATCAGCCACCGGGTTTCCAAAGCATCCAGAGAATTCCATCCAGAGGGAATTTTCCCAAAAAGAGCCAAAAACCTGAAAGGAATTCAAAACATTATATTTTCAAAGTGCTTCCTAGAAGGGGGGAATTTGCACGAATAAGATAATCATTCAAGTATGCATTTAATCCAACAAAAAATCAAAAAAACCAAGGGCCAAAACACCAAAAATGAAAGCAAAAGAGGGTCCATGCTTTTAGTGGGGCATGTGTGCGAAAACTGTACAATAAGAATCTGCATTAGACAAATGAAATCTCCATAATCATTTGAAAAATATTGAAGGATTGTCTATGATTATGTTTATTTATGTTGTGTTAGTGTTAGATGGTAAATGAATATAGAATTAATTCAACATGTGAAATATGAACTGGACTATCAAAATAAAACATGAAATTGATAAAAACAAAAGACAATATATTAATAATAGATCATTGAGAGACCTCAATCTGATTGTAGGTCTTCTATTGTTGGAGAATTGCTTTGATAATGAGGGTAGATTGAAAAATGAGTTACACACTATAGCGTGGAAATGTACTCCTTTATATTTTCACACTTTATTTGGGTCCTCTCAATTTAAATGGACTTAATTAAGCCTCTAATTTCCTAAATTTTGCATTTACAAGCCTAATTAATTGCAATTTTTGAAGGGGGAAGTGTGATTTAATTAATGCATTTATCATTATTAACATTTCAAAATTCAAAAATATTGATAACTTAGGTTAGGACCCATTTTTCCATGGGCAAATGGGTCCCCTTTAAGTTGCAAATTCAAATTATAAATATGTTTTTGGCAATATTTTCATGATCCCATGTCGGCTTGTAATGTTTAATTTTTAGGAAATTAGAAAATCATCTATAAAATCAAAGTTATTTGATCAATTCAAAACATCTAGCAAGAGGTGAACTTTCATATGAGAAAATATTATTTTAAGAGCATTCAAGGGTATATTTATTAGTCATCTATAACAAAAATCAAGATCTCAAGCATCATGTCAAAGTATTTTACAATCAAGCATTTTTTTGGAGCTAGCATTGTGATGTAGATTTCAAGCATTCAAGTATCTATTCAAGTCATCAAATCAACATCCAATTCAAGCCATTTCATACAAGTTTCAGTCCATCAAGGATCTCCATTCAAGGGTTTCAAATCAAGGGTTTGGTGAGTTGCAACATAGCATTGTTTGTTCATCATTCCTTCCATTATTCACTATTTCAATTCAAGGTTTAATTACCCAAATGAGGTTTGACCAAGGAAAATCCCCATTCACCAAAAAACCAAACAATTTTTCCCTCTTGTGTTTGTATTGCGGATCTTAGGCTGAAGAAGGATTGAAAATCTCTTGAAGAGTAAAATTAGAAAAGTTGTCAACATTGCATTTGTTGTCACCTTTGTTGCCAAGCCACAAAAAATCAAATCTCAAATTTATTACGATTTTTTGATAGTGGGATTGGGGGAATCAGGAGTGCAAAAACAAGGCCCGAGGATCAAGAAATCATATTTTAATTTATGTACAAGGACTCATTCCCCAGTGGGCGAATGAGTCCCAAACAACTTTTCAGAAAGTTATTTTGGTGATAGATACACAATGTTTAACCCTTCTCAGATCTGCTAGATCTTTGCTATTTCTCATAGTTGTATGCTTCATCTACAAGATCTAAGTGTTAGCTTGCATAATTGTGGTGATTTATTATTTTTAGTTTTTCTCCCAAAAGTGTTGTTTAGGTTGATACCCCTGTCCTCAATCATAAGAAAATCAGTAGATTCCCCCATTGAGTTGACTCACCTAAGGGTTGCAAGCCAATTCTTTGAGGGGATCTATTTTCCTAATGAAAAGAGGAAAGATAGGTCCATCAAACCCTATTATTCTTCATTTCAAATTGGTGAACCTATTTTTCTGTGTTTCATTTTGGTGAACCCAACATTGTACACCAAAATTTCTGAAATTGCACTCCATTCAAACCTTAGATCTAGGACTTGCATTAGTTTGCATTTCATATAGGGTTATCAAAATTGCATTAGTTTTCATTTTATTTAGGGTTTTAAATTTGCATTTTTCACTGTTTAAAATCTAAAAAATTCAAAAAATTGCATGCATATTACATTAATCTTGCATAGGACATGCATATTAGTTTGTTTTTAATCATTCATATTAAAAAATTGAATCAAAAATTCATTTTAAAAAGTGTCATATTGTTCATAAATTATTATTCATTTCAATTACATTTAAACATCAAAACCTAGAAAAATCTACTACAGAAACCACAATCTGAGACCTAGAATAGAGAACACATACAACAACCTAGAAATTGCATTTTTCATTTTTTCAAACCCTATATAGAGACCCATTTTCATATGGGTGAATGAGTCCTTGAGATCCTATCAAAACTATATTTTTTGGGCATTTCTTGTGGTCTTCTACACTTCCTAGATCTATTGATAAACCACTATTTCAATTTGTCAATTTTCAGAAATTTCTATTTTATGCATAAAGGTCTAATCATCCATTTAGTTTAGGAATTGCAAATTAGAAAAAAATCTTATATTTTAGATCTATAGAGAAATTATTACATCATGTTTTCATTACAAAGTCTCTTGTTATCATACTTCATGTTCTATTTTTAGATTTTATTGAATACTCTAAGAAGTTGTTATAAGCATACAAATATGAAGTCCTCTCCCCTCTTTTCTTGTTTTTCAATGATCACTCTCCCCCTATGTGTGAAACTTAGTGAAAGAGAATACAATTATGGACAATCATGACAATCAAGTTTGTTCTTCTCCCAATATCTCATATTTGTGAAGAAGATATTATGGTGTTAGACAAACCCATCATTGAGAGCCATAGAAATTTTATTTTTTTTCTCTTCTCTAACTTGGAAAAAAATTATTGACCAAGAGGATGTAATCATTGATAATCAAAACTGTGAGAGATGGGGACCTCCATGTGCAAGGCCCCAGGTCACATAGGGCCAAGATGCAGAAGACTGCCCTAACTTACCTTAGATAAACAAGGTGTTAGGATATGCAGGATGAGAATGGTGAGGACTATGAAGTCCTTCAACCACTCTACAGACCCAAAATGAAAAATGGGGCTAGGCAAGCCCATCTTCAGGTTCAACACTACGCCTCAGGAAGCTCTCTATTTGGGGACAAAAGCACGGTCCTTGGATGACAGCGTGGTGTGCTGGTGTCTCTAAAGTGCACTGGTGTCCATACGATTAGACAACAACAAAGATAAGGTCAAACCTAAGAAAATGAATAACGACCCAACCAACTACCACTAAATAGACACAATAATGTAACCAAATAAACCAAGTAACTAAAGGTGGCAAGAAGGATCTCACAAAGAAACTCGTTCGCTAGCTAGCTCCTCGAAAGCACATTCACCTACACACAAAAATGAGAGGAAAGTGTTGGGTGGATGTATAGGGGCCCGCCTTAGTCAGACCCTCATTTAGGTGTTTCCACCTCTACAAACAACCAAGGAAATGAGATAAAGAAAGTAATATAGTAAGGAGCACAAAAGCATTGCAAAATAGTAAAGTACCAACTCAACCAAGTGATAGAAGGAAAGAAAGGGAAGCTTACCACCTCCACCAAGAGCACTCAAGGCTGATTGGGGGAGAAAATGGGAGTACTTGAGCCTCTGTTGCAATGGTGTTTCATTCCCAACTTGTTCTACCAAAGTGATGGAGTGTTGTGTTTGCTGCAATGGAGAGCTTGTATGCTTGGAGTGAGTGAAAGTGAGCTTGTTAAGTGATAGAATGAGTGCTTAAAGTTGTGAAGAAATTGGATTAAATGCTTAGAGGGTTAGAATGCTTGTTTAAGGATTGAATTTGAAGAAAGGATGAAAGAAATGGCCATATTCAGGTTGATCGGCCGAAGGGGGCGTTACAACTTGAATCCTAATGAGAAGTGTAATGCCTCAGTAGGTTCAACCGCAAGAATTTTCCAAGAATGTAAGCACACTGTGCAGGCATCCCCAACAGAAATGCCTCCATCAACACTCAAAACAGGCACCAAGTGGGATACAAGCAGCGAACTTAGGTGGAATTAAGCCTCCAAACTTGGTTTTGAAGTGGAGAGGGAAAAATGGGGAATTTACACATGGGGTGAAAATTCACTCCTATACAAATACAATCCAACCATTGATAACTCTCCTATTTGTGATGAAGTTATTTTAGAAGATCCAACCATTGAATGTCATGAACATCTAGTTTGTTCCTCTCCTAAAATATCTCCTATTAGGGAAGATATAATGGTGCAAGAAAATAATAACATTGACTCATGTCTTTCAAACAATAGTAATGTGGCTTCATTAGATGAGGGTGATGAGGTAACATTAGACTCTCCTTTGCTACAATATCATCAAAATAAGGATAATTATTTTGAGGTTATGAACATTAGATATCCCTTGAGTCCTCCTACAAGTCCTCTAATTCTTGGACCTCCTAAGTCATCTCTCGAGCCACTTCTTACCATCTACCCACCCTCACATCAACCTACAGTTCCAAAAAACCCGTGATTATAATAGGACCACCTAAAAAGAAACCATTATCCCCAGGAGATATCTTGAATTTTACAAGGCAACTTGATAGTAATAATGTTTCACAACAACTGAGTTATAATACCATTGCAAAGAATAATAGGCAACCACAAACCACTCCCACTTCATTACCATTCCCTCAACCTATCTTGCCTAGTGCTCCTCATTTACCTTTACATAGTGAGGAGTATGACCTTGTTGAAAAACTTAAATATAATCTTGCTAAGATATCCCTAAGGGATCTTATTCAAGCATCACCTAATTATCACGACATGCTTCAAAATGCCTTGCAACAAGTTGTGGTTCCTCCTAGTGCAAATAAAAATGATGTAGCAACCCTAATCCAAGGTATAAAATCAATCAACTTAGATATTACCTTCCATCAAGATGAGTTATGTCCATTAACGTGTGTAGCATAAACCTTTGGATAAGCTTGGAATGGATAAGACCAAGGTTGAGCCTAATATTTTTTCCATTTGTGGGTTTGATAACATAGGAAAACAACTTCTTGGTGTGATCACATTACCTATACAAGTTGGAAATTTCACATTGAAAACTCCTATTCATGTCATGCCCGTAAATCTTTCATATAATCTTCTCTTGGGTAGACCTTGGATTCATGAAATGAATGTGGCACCTTCAACTCTTTAGATCGTCTAATGAAGTAGAACAACAAGTTTTATACAATTAAATTTGAACCTCACCTAGAAAGTTGTTTGCACACTGAGAAAGATAAGGAAAGTCCTTTGAAAACATTGATACCAACTTCAAAAGTAGAAATCGTGCAAGAGGAAGAAAAAAGAACAATATTGAAAAAGTTACAAAGCTATTGGATGATGACTGGGGTTCCTTATATTTTACACCTACATTCATTAGAGAATACAAGATTACACACAAACTAGGAAAAGAGAAAGAAAGAAACATAATATTAGCACAAGCCGAGTCATCAAAAACACGCGAGTTCACAAATTTTAGCAAAGAAGAAGAAAACACAAATTATACATCCACATATGAACAGTGTGATAATGAGCAACCACTGAATCCAAAAACAATGGAAATGCTTTATGGAAGGGGTTACAAACTTTTGAAACAATTTGGTTATAGTGGAAAAAGATGTGGTGCTAGAGAACAAGGTATCTGTGTCCCTATAGTTCCTAACACACAAGAAACCATTAGTGGTCTTGGTTATTATCCCTCAAAAGAAAAAAAAAGCATCAAAAAAGCCTTCACTCAATAACAACACTATTACAAAAGATTCTTCTAAGACAACTTTAACCTTGGTGCATCCTGAACTGATAGAAACAACTAGTGGCATTGGTTATTGTCCTTCGAAAGAAATGAAAGAATCAAAGAAATATTCGCTTAATATCAATTTCATCACACAAAACACTCATAGGAAATCTTCAAACACATGTCTTAGTAAGGATTGAGGTTCATTAGATTTTAAACCCTCCTTTAAGGGAGAGTACACAATCTCATAGTCTAAAGAGTCTTGTGTATGTATGATACCTTGTACTAAGCAAGAGATATATTTGTCACAAAAGAAAGGAAC
This sequence comes from Sequoia sempervirens, assembly GCA_007258455.2. Lineage (NCBI taxonomy): Eukaryota > Viridiplantae > Streptophyta > Pinopsida > Cupressales > Cupressaceae > Sequoia > Sequoia sempervirens. The sequence continues at coordinate 135,379 of VDFB02389529.1, forward strand.
ATCATCTACCATTGATCAAGAGAGTACCTTGTCGAGGCTTCTCCAAGCCCGCTTGATATCTCTTCCTCCAAGAACATGAATTTTTTTTTACAACAAAAGTTCATTTTGTGCATATCATAGAGTTCATGGTCATTATACTAATGAATGTAAGGCTTTAAGTGATAAAAGTTCAACATCTTAAGGATTGTGGTGCTCTTCCTTCTGTTGATGCACCTATTTCCTCTAATTGATACTGATTTTCATCCTATCATGTTGCTCATCACTATGTGGAATTAATATCTTTATGTGTCTTGCTCATTACCATTCATGGTGGTACAATTTTAGGTGCAACCTATTGATGATGTTTTCTTCATAGCAACAACTCAGAAAAGATACAAGTATCCTATCTCT